>JAPDEN010000038.1:0-208888 GCA_027569145.1 Aspergillus funiculosus
CCCTAACCCTAACCCTAACCCTAACCCTAACCCTAACCCTAACCCTAACCCTAACCCTAACCCTAACCCTAACCCTAACCCTAACCCTAACCCTAACCCTAACCCTAACCCTAACCCTAACCCTATGGCAAGTTGGGTTATTCTATATTTATATATCTATAAATATTACTGGCAAGTTGGGTTATTTTTAAATCTTTTTCATTTTATAATTATATTTTCTAGTAAATTATATAAATATACTTTTTATTTAATTTTAATATTATATACATTACTCCTACTTTTTTCAATTATAATTAAAATTCCTGTATAAATTTCTGTATAATTACTGCCTGAAAAATCATGCATCTATTTAGTGTCTGATAAATTAGTCATTACCCTTAGTGCCTGATTTAAACTTTATTGTCTAAGGCATCTATACTATCTAAAAGACACTAGACTAGACTACCCGCACCCGCACCCCAACAAAAAAAGAATTTCAAAAAACCTGCACTTTTTGACCGATATTTTAGATTTCTAAATCTATATCTTTTGCTCTGATTTTTGCTTTGCATATAGAAAAATAGCTTAAATTTAATAATATCTAATTTTTAAAGATCTCTGATTACTAGATCTAATTGCGACCTACGTCAGAAATTAATGGCGACCTACGTGTGTTCACCCCTGATTCAACCAATCAGGTGGAGGGAGTGGGGAAACCCTAATGGCGACCTACGTAGGTCGCCACGGGCCTGTGGGTTAGGGATGTAGAGACCGAAACAGGTTATAAAGTTACACGTCCATCGGGTTATACTCGACGTGAGTGGCATGGATTTTCTATTACTTTGAGCTACAAGTGGCCATGTCTGGCGTTTGGCATTAAGGGGTTTCCATGATCCAATCATTTTTATTCATCTCATCGCGGAGGAGCCCGGGTTACGTGAAACACTGCGACGGCTTTGGCCATCTCGAATCTTTTTCTTCGAGGATTCTCGCGGCTTTTAGAGTGGCGAGAGTGTTATATTGCCGGGATGGCCTTTTGTAGTAGGCTTCGAGAATAACCCTGTAAATTGGGTTCTTGTCTTGTCCACGTATGGAAGGCTGAGGATATAGCTATAAATAAGCCAATCGTAAACATTCCCACTATCAGCACTTGCCTCGTCTTCATCTGTCAAATACGTCTTTGCGGACCTATCGGTGTTTGTTGTTGGAGCGGCGGAGCTCTCCGACATCCACTAAAGAGATAGTATGCTCATGATACAATGGAAGAACGTACTGGCTCTCAACCATGATGATGATAATCATCCATTTGATTATTGCAATGGATAGAGAAGATAACCAAACGAAAAATGTAAAATAAATAACATCCTGATGGTCCTTCGCGAACTCCATTCCATGAACTGTTCCACCTCTGATCCAAGTCAATGAGCCCAAGTCTCACCACCCGAACAAGCACGATATGAAAGCATGTCGGCCTCAGCCGAGAAGCCTTCGTATAGCTCTGGCCCGCATTTGCTCCGGGATATCTGGGCGTTTGCTGGGGTGTCGTGTTTGGCGATAATTTTAAGAATACTTGCGAAACTTCGGCTCAGGAAATTCAGCTGGGATGATGTGCTCATGATCTTTGCCTTGGTTAGCCTTATTCCTTCCACTTCCCTGACTCTATTTTTGTATTTCTTCTCTTCCTCTACTACCAGTTGAGGCAACTTGAATTAACATTCTGTGCGATATTACCAGTGTCTAGCACTAGCGGGGTCATCTATCATAACAGTTGCGGTTCAAAAAGGATACGGGCGTCCTATTGCAGTCGTGTCCGATGCTTCAACAGTGATTCTATATGACTATATTGCGCAGACACTTGGCATAAGTGGCGGAGTGGCAGGCCGAGTAGCATTCATCATCTTTGTCCTGGGAATCCTGGGTACCAACAGGCGAGATCGTATCATTCTATGGGCCCTAGCCGGGGGGCAAGTTATTATAAACTCACTTTTTATTCTAATCATCTTTCTGCAATGTCCCGGTCACGGCTCTGGAATTTGGTCGCACTCCGATGATTCAGAGAAGTGCTGGGACTTGCGGGTCCAAACCTACTATGGTTATTTCGAAGGGTGTGAGTTGCATAATTCCTTTACAAGACTGGCATCAAAATGGATGGTCCCAGACTGATTGATAACTATCTCGCAACAGCGTTCAATTCAGCAACAGATCTCTACCTCGCAGCATTTTCAACCTACATCTTCTGGAACTTGAATTTGAAGCTGCATGTCAAGATAGGTCTCATCATTCTTCTTGGCCTGGGGATTTTGTAAACGCCCTCTTCCAAGCCTTGCTGCTGGCTCATGGGCCGAGACTGACCTTGCTCTGTTGTTTAGTGCATTGGTGGCGTCGGTTATAAAAACTGTACAGCTGCATATTCTTGCCAATGCAAGCAGTAATCCGACCATGGCCACCGTCAATCTTGAGCGATGGCTTTACATCGAAACCTATCTTGTTATTGTCACGGCGTCTATTCCATGCATTCGTTCGCTATTCCGCTCAGGTCGCCGCAACACACCTTACGGCTCTGCGAGGAATACCATAGCGCAAAGCACCCCATTCTCTGAGACATCGTCCTCTCGATTTGCATCCAGGGCCCGCGAATCGATTCTTGGTGGGAGAGGAGTAGTTGGCATCCGACATAATAATTTCAATGAGATTGGGAGTGAAGATGACATCACTCTTCAAGGAATAAGTATACAGATGAAAACGGGTAGCGGAATGTTCTAATGACAGATACTTTCCCTAGGTTACAAAATATATAGTTCTGGGCGTATGACTACACAGGGGAACAAACCTAGCCGCAAATCCTAGTAGTTCACGCGGTATAGACAGAGATCCGCGCATACGGTACTTCTTAATCTAATGGCCATTTTGCTATCGGGGGTGAATATGCGGCTTGTTGGATAGTAAAGGGAAAGGACCTACAATGTGACAATTAAGGTTCCTCCGATAATATTTCTCTATAGCTCCGTACAGCCAAACCTGGCTCTGAGCCTCACTGCAAGTCATTGCCGGTAACTGACCTAACTAAATCTTGGGGCGAACTAGAAGGCTTGTGGCAGTAAACTTGGGCTTGAATATGTTGAATACATAATCATTAAATGGTTCTGCATAATGTATTTTCCTCGAGGATTCATGTGTTGTGGTTGGCATTTCTGAACTGTACAAATGGCCCGTCTGTCGAAGCTGTGATCCAATCGTAAAGTCGAAAGTCCTCGTGATAGTCTGCTCCGTGTGATTGCCCAGAGCTCTCTTGACCGAGATCTGGCACAATTCTCACATCATATAAATAAAGGATTCGTGCTAATGTGAGCATTAACTCCATCCACGCCATGTTGCTGGCCACACAGGATCGGGAGCCGACACTAAAAGGACAAAACGCTTTGCGCAGACGCAAGAGGCTGTCCTGATCTTCCGTAAGCCATCTCTCTGGTTGGTAGGCATAAGCATTCTCATAAATCTCCCGGTTACGGTGGATGCAGTATGCGGATACTCCAACCACTGTTCCCTCAGGGATTAAGTGGCCGTCGATTTCGCAACCACCACTCGGAACAACTCGTGGTAAAATGCCAGGGATCGGGGGTGAGAGCCTCAAAGCCTCTTCAATGCAAGCCCTAAGGAAGCGACACTGGTTCAATTGAGGTCCCGAGACGATCTGTTCGACGTCGCTAAAGGAGGCCCGGATTTCTTGGACGAGAGAATGTTGGACAGAGGGGTGCTTTAGGACATAGAATAACGTAGCAGCCATGGCAGTTGAAGTAGTATCTGACCCTGTACAATTATTTTACGTCAACAGCGGCATACTATCTCAGTGGCTTAATGGTAGTTAACCCTAACCTGCAATAATGAGGAGAGAGCTCTCGGCATGTAGCTCTTCTTTACTGAACCCGTGGCCAGTAACGGGATCCATGGCTTGCAGTAAGTACCCGAAGAAGTCCTTCTCCTCGATGTCCTGGTTGTTGTCAATTCTCCGATCAGCCTGGGATTTGCTGTATTTGATCCATTTCCGGATGTTGGATAGATGCGTAAGGACAAGGACCAGGTCTAATTTCAGCATATGAAGCAACGGTTGTGCAATGAGCTGTTCGATATCCCATTTCAGTGAAGTCCTTGAACTCTTATATACCGCTGAAAATAGAAGCCACTCACAACAGCGCTTTGTCTAGATTTTTCAAGTATGAACTTTGGAATACCTCGGTCTTGAGCACTGCTCAGCATGCGAAAATCAGCGGAGAAGCAGAGGCGTCCGAGTATGTCAAAGGTGAGAAAGGTACACCACTCTGACATGTTTTTGGCACTTGACCACTCGGATGTAGAGGCATCCTTGTTAACTATATCTTCAGTTGATCTCGAAGGGCGCAGGATGGCACACAGTTCGCGAATCTTCTCAAGAACCCGGCCCTCAACGGATTTAAGAGCTGTGTCTGTGAAGGCTTGTCGAAGGATTCGTCGTTTGAACGCATGCTTTGCCTTGTCCCATTCATTATGTGTATTTGAAACATCAGGATGGGCCCGTAGAACTGCATAGGTAGGGCGATCCTTGGGGATACTGTCGCGTCCAGCATAAATATCCTGCAGAGCACGAGGCGAATTAAAAGACAAAACATTTGGAGCGATTCGGACAACGGGACCTGGAGGCGTCATACACAAAGCAGTTAGTTCTGTTTATGCAGCTGATCAAGCGTAATCGTCACCTACCATAACGCTCGTGCTGTTGTGCTATATCAGTGTGTGTGGCTCCTCGCCATGCCAGGTATGTGCGTCTCCAATTTGATAATCTACCAAGTAGCGGTCCTGGATAGCCTGCAAGAGGATGTAGTGAAAGACGATATAATACAAGCCAGCATATCTGGTCATTCATTAGTACATTGATTTGCCATGGGCTCCAGGAAGTAGTTGAATATTCACATAAGCAGAGACAACCGCTGAACAGAGTTCAAAGTAATTGAGATATTGAGCTGCTACCATAGCTTCCTCTTTCCTCGGTGTTTGTAGGCAGACTGAACAACACTAAGCCTGTATCTCGACCGGAAATGGCGATGACGATATCTCCTCTCGGGGTTGATATACAGCATTAGGAGTTCGAGGCGCTGGAACATCTGGAAATCTTACAAGCCCTTTATATAGTCACTTTCTCTGTGGAGTTAACAGGTGCAAAGCTAATAAATGTACTCCACTATCTTCGCCGCCCCTCTTTATGCACGATCAGAATAGGAGGCTTTAGACGTCGGCCCCACCCCGAAGACTTTATCGCTAGCATCACACATTAACCAGAGGGAAAAATGTTAAATAAGCATGCAGAATCACGACAACTTCAAATGTGGGCTAAATATGCTTGGATATTATCTCCGTGTGAAATAGGCCACTGGAGATATGAATATCACACGAATGGGGAAGAAGTAAGTGGTAGCATAGAGTATTTGTATGTTGAACGGTATTACTTACATCAAAGAATGGGGTTTTGGGTCCAATATTATCAATAGACTACAGGTTTATGGCGATGTACATTCATGAAGGACTATGTAGGGTTATTTTTATGGTTAAAAAGCCAGAGTAGATGGTCTGCTCCAACAACAAAAGCGTCCATGTCTCCCACCTCCATGATTGTAGAGAACGCATGACAACGGGCAATGAACCAGGCCCTCTTGGGAGAGCAAGTAGTAGCAGCTGCAGCTGTCATGAGCACCCATCGAAAGACTTCAGGCCCGAGTTGAAACCAAAAAAGGTCATCGGACTGGGTGATGGCTTCCCTTAGCCCGCGGATATCCTCCTGGTTGTCCTCCCTAGAGCGTTCCCGTCCCTTTAACAGCGTCCGCCAGTATATTCTAGCAGCAAAAGAGCAGCATCGACTAGCAGCGTGTGCGGCGTTCCCCGGGGTTGCAGACCCCACAGCCTCTTGGAATTCTTCGGACCTCCCAGAGTCAAGCCATTCCGACGGCTCAATGAGGTTAACACACTTATTGTTCAGCGTCACTAAAATCTCGAGAACAGAGTATGGAAGCCTAAACTCCGGTGGTCTCCCCAGTTGTTTATGGACAGCAATTGAAAGTAGACTAGTGTAACGCCCAACCGCATGCCGAGGTGCTACAGGAGACGAATATAGTGAAGTATCCATTTCATGAACAAAGCCGTGCCACACCTGCCGCCTTCGGAGGATCAGAGGGTAAGTAAAAGAACAAGACGCGTATTCGCAGAAGGAAATTGTTTCTATAATGGGAACTCACAGAAGGAGATACCATCCTAAAACACTATTATTAGCTTGGAGGGCCTCGAGACCTTTGCATTTGACCATGGCGTCTAGTCCAGCATCATGTGATGCTCCCTCCCTCAAATCTCCATTTAATTTCTACTGGCATTAATAATGCCGTATTCGCAAAAGGGATCGGTATTTTTCAAAGACTGGCTTGGGGGATGAGGAGGACCTACCGCAAAGTACAGTAAATAAAGGGTTGCAGCGATTATACTGTCTGGAAGCCCATCGGGACCAGCGCTCGAGATTGCCTCCTGGACCAGACGAATAGTCTCCCACTTGTGATAGGTGGTTACCGGGTTTTCAGCTGTTCCTTGCATTATATCAATCAAGGAGGAAGTTGCAAACAACGTCGCATGGAACAGACAGGTGTCGGACAATGCCGTCTGCAACCACGACGTATGTAATTCATTGGCAATAGTATTCGGATATTGATGTACAACGGGCAGGATTGAGTTTTTCCCTGTAAACAATCAAATATGAGATATTGCTAGAATTTGCTCAAGGTCCTGGGGGAGCTGACTATAGAAGAGTAAACTCGAAAAGTACCATCTTTTGGGGATTGGATAGCTGAAGCCATCGCCCATTGGCCTTGGGACGGATCCCCTCCTGGAATAAGGCTCTTGATCCGGTAGACATGGCAGCTGTTCCATGACCTGGTGTAAGTATTCCACGGCTCTTTGGGTGTTTTTGTCGCGTACTTCCGGATAGTAGCAGTCCCGTAGTTTTCTAGACAATAATACCGTCAGCAACGTCGCGCCTTACACCATGTCAGTTGACGAAGTTTTTTTTTTTTTTTTTTTTTTTTTTTGGTTCTATCTTATTTTGCGTGTCCTACAGATTAGTGTGCATCATGGCAGGTCTGAAGGAAGCTGGGTTATGTTACTTTTTGCAGGTACCACATGTCGGCAACAACTTATCACATCTCTTTTTCTGCCTGCTACATGGCTCACAGGCCTGTAATGCAGTCTCAAATATATATACTGGTTGAGCATGAGCCATGGACACTTCCACGGGTGTTGTGGCCCTTGTGTAGTTTATTCGACAGTAAAACAGCAATTTCTCCCAAGTACAGCAATATCAGCCTTGTATGCTAACTACATTTAAAGGCCAGCTGCACAATAGTTAGTTAGATACCCTAGTACTTATAATTGTAATCATTGCGACGGTTTAAACGCTACCAATGCGGATTTGCAAAAATTGGTAATGTTCTTTTCCCTGAAGCAGCTTAGCTTGTTCAACAGCATTCTACACAGTAAGTTTTCCGTCTCGCACTCTATATAACTAAAAGAGTATAACCAACTTGAGAGCACCCTGTACTAGCCAAATATCAGAGCAAAATGACAGGCCCGGTCCAGGAAGCCTGCGATGCTTGCTTACAGTTGATGAGGTGATCGATTCCCTGATCACTAATCAGGCATTATAAAACTTTACCTCCTGCCACTAGTCTTGTTCATTAAGCCGTCCATGGGAGAGCTGGGTGGCCAAGAGAAGGGTCTAATTAACCCCAACAGTTTCTGGCATTATCAATGATATTCGAGAATGATCTCTGCAAGTTGCTTAGAAGGGGAGGAAATATCCTAAAAGCATATCCCTGTGATCCGCCCTTAACTCCGGAGCCTTTACATAGAGATGAAATTGACCAAGTATTGTGTCTTTTTCAATTTCCGTTTCTCCCGGATACCAAACACATGCCAGGATTAGATGCCACCCAGCAGTTACTGACAGTGAGCTCGCTTTGGGCTCTCAATGCTGAACAGGGAATGTAATTCCCAGCTCGTCTGGATCAGCCAAGGAGCCCAAGATGTTTAGCGTGTAATATAGACAAACTTGTGTGCATTGGTTCAAAACAGCGAGTGGACCCGACAACTCATCTCGCACGTTATTCTGGATTCGAAATCTCCGGCTCTTCCAAGTTCCTGGAGTGAAAAAGTCTATTATGGATATCTCCAGGGGGGCCACTATTTATATATAGCTAAGGTCATCAGTCACTACTCAGCAATGTCTCTTGTCTAAAATGGATCGTGGATTACACCAGACAAAACCAGATCCGTTAAGTCATTTGGTTTGTGAGTAAATAAGATACGTAGACTTCATGACATTGAATATTCCACTAGATGTCTGATTATTCAATCAGGGGAAAAGAAATTAAGAATAGTTGACCTAGTAAATGTACACAAATTCATCGTTCTCCCGATCCGTCAGATCACTGAACGCATTGTCGCCCATTTGCTGGTCGCCCGCGACACTGCCTTCCACGGTGTTTTCGTCGACTTCGGAGTACTGATTCTGCATGGAGCGATCGATCATCTTAGCTGGCTTTCCATTCGCAACGCGTCGTCGTTCCTGGAGCTTGTTCAAGAATAAGAGATTCGCCCACTGGATGAGAACAATGGCAACCAAAGCAATGAAGATACCCAGACACGCCCGCAGTCCAGGTTGATACGCGGGTGCATCCTTCGAATTGAAAAGAAGGGGCCCGATGATATTTCCTGCTGCAGACGCAGCACTGTAAAGACTCATCACAACACTCTTCTTCGTCGTGCCAGCGGTGTTGCCGACAATCCACGTCACGATGAGGGGATTCCCACCGAAGAGGAACGCAAGCAAATAGTATCCGACAATGAGGGCGCCTTGGACGGAGCTTTTGCGTGGGATGGCATACAGTACAGCCAGACCAGCAACCACGGGGATCATGAAGAGAGACAGAATGGCTCCCTTCATGCGTACCTTCTGCGCGAGATAGCTGGCCAGGAGGATGACGATGAACTGGAGTGCCCCGAATGGCATGTTAAGCAGTGTTGTCTTATATTTGTCAAATCCAAGACCACTGAGAATGAGGGGTCCGAAGACGTTGGCGACGCTCGCTCCGACATTAAGGAGAATCGCCATGCCAATCCAGAGGTAGGTCTTGACCTCAAGAGCGGTCTCGAAAACCTGGTACATCTTGAATTCCCGGGTACCGGTGCCGGTCTGATTAGCTCGGAGGCGCTCCATTGCCTGCAGCTTTTCCTGCTCGTTCAGAAATCGTGCGGATGGAATGTCGTTGTCAAGGTACACGTATATCACGGGCGCGGAGAGGACTGTCACCAACCCGACAAAGAGAAAGATACTATTTGGTAAAATTAGATTATCAGCATCGTCTCTACTTCCAATCCCTTTTATCAGTTATGGGGACAATGGCTTACATTTGCCACTCCTCGAGTACATCGGACTTGATATGTCCCAGCCCATACGATAAGGCGGCTGCAATAATTGTCGCCAGCCCATTGGTGCCATACCAGGCTGCAACGCGAATCGGTTGCTCAGCACGGCGGTACCACTGGCTCGTAATGATACTGAACAAGGGCAAGCATCCGGCTTCGAACAATCCCAAGAAAAACCGGCTGGCCATCAGGCCGCCGAAGTTGTGGCATGCGGCCATGCATGTCTGCGCAACGCCCCATCCGAACACCAGACATGGCATCAGGATACGGTGGGGAACCTTGACGATGAGGAATGAAGAAAAGGGTTGCCAGGCCAGCTGGGCAATGGGTGCAATAGACCCAATCAGCGAATATTGGTCGCCGGTCAGATGTGTGTCGTCCCGTAGGCCAAAGGTAGCGCCATACCCAAGCACTGATTTGTCCAGAATCTGCAGAAAATACACCCACATGAGAATGACAAGGATGACCTTGTCCGTCTTGCGTCGAATGCGTTTACTGTCCTCCTCCGTCAAGGGAACCCGGACAATGTTGATGTGGGTTGCCATGTCCGTGGGCTTCTGCAGTTCATGGCCGTCATTGTGCGAAGTAGTGGGCTTTCCCGAAGAATCCATGGCTGTAGAATTGGGTTCAAGGAGAGCGCTTTGAGGTGTATGGAAATGGGGAAAATGAGGGCATTCGCAGTCGGGGTTTATATCCAGCCCAGCGGCACCCCCACGCCCTTGTCACATGACAGGCGGCTTTCTCATCCCCAGTGTTTCGGCAGTTGAAGTTTGGCGCCAACGATTGCCACCGCCGGTCGTGCGCGAGTATTCTGCGGAGAAGGTTTTCGCTGTTGCAACGCTGTGATTCGAGAGAGAAGCTGTCCATGGGCCCATCCAGCAGGAAATCCCCGCTGTGAATCCCCCACATCGGGTAACCGACACGTCCTCCCAGGCCTCTCCCACTGTGCGTGGGGGTTTTCGCTGCCGAGAGAATCCAGTTGGAATGTGGGAGAGATGGCCGGGGGAGCGGAGTTTTGGGGTATAACCATGGCCACTATACTCTATCCTGGTCGATAGCATACAGAATAAGCTCTTGTCCTGCGACTCTTTGACCACAGGATCACGAACCAGGCCTTGTGTGCCGTCGTCATTGGGCAATGCCGGGTGAGTTTAGGTGCTCCGTCCCCCACTCTTTTACGCTTTTACTCAAAGCCACGGTCGCAAACGGAGAGATCAATGGATCCAGACCAGGTATTCCTAACAGTCGGCTTTTGACCCGTTCCTATTGTGGTGTTCCCCAGTAGCCGACATGACCTCATCATCATTACACCCTGTCTGATAATCACGATGGGGTGCATTGCTAATTATGGCGTTCTTGTCAGATGATTTTACCCCATGCCATGTCATCCCCGGGGATGATATCGATATAGAGTTTCTGTGCTGATTGGGGCGCTCGTCGGAGAATTGTCGGTCGCAAATAATGATATCAAACCTCATCTCTGGATGCAGTAATACCACGCGATTAAATGCAGCCCTCATACCCTATTAGAGTGTCTTACCTGGTCTGGGCATCAGCATATACAGACATGGACGCTTATCACGGTCGCAATTGCACGAAATCCTTCCAACAAGGAATGGAAGAAGAGAGGATGGAAGAATGAAATAGGAATGCATTAACCTAAGTTGCTAATCTCTGCGCTGCGACAGCCCGTGAACGTGGAACTCGGTCGTTCTCAAGATCCCTTGATTTCCCTCTACCGAAGTAACTATGAGCCCCTCCTTGTCACTGCCACTATCCAGATGTGCAGTGTCAGACCGTGCCCAAGTCATAGGATACTCGACGTATTCGCGCCCGACACTTGCAAACGGTGTATATGGCTTTGGGTGGCTCAACTTCTGGCTGTTACTGCCCTTCAGCCTGTGGGGGTCAGACGCCGTGTTCTGCTTGCTGGATCGCTGGCGCACGACAATGTTAAATAGAGGCGTTAAGGCGGGTATGCATGCGGCCAGGATAATCAGGTACTGTTCGACAGCAACCCAGATTGTCAGACTGACCATGTCCCAGGTGTAATCTGCTCTGATCGAGAGGGCCGCCAAATGGATGGTCTTGATAATGGCAGCCACCATTGCACTATGATATTCCAGTCAGATTGGGGGAAGAGAACTTGAAGCCAGTAACTACTGGTTAATGCCCGGAGGTGACTAACATGATTCCAAGTGACAGCACGAAGCCTACTCCAATCTTGACCTTGGTTGCCATTTGCAAATTCCAGATAGTAAAGAGGGGGTACACTGCAAGTACCAAATCACTCAGTGCAGATGCAGCTATACCCATATCTGTCAGTTGCGATTGCGAAAGGAAAGAAAAATGCTGGTGTATACCTACACCCTTGAAAGAAAGCGTAGTTCCTCTGCGCATTGTGCGGCCAGCAGGATCCCGGGAGATCAGCGTCCCAAATCCTTGCAGTCGGAGTGCACTGACCGTAAATCGTGTATACTCCCAATACATTGACGGTGGTTAGGGCGATCATCCCCCCATACATGGCATGCTTGTGATGCTTCACTTCGGATATAATACGAACGAGAAATACAGCCACCGATACCTTGCCCCAGTTGGTCGACATGACGTGGAAGCCCTGGGAAAGCAGCTGAAATTTCATGGCCGTAGTTCTCTGAGTGCGAGAGAGGTCTTGTTCATGACGTCCGGTGCCATACACAATACTAACAGTAACCAGGGCCGTGTTGATAGTGGCACAGATGATTGCAAGGATGATAAAGGCGTCATCCCAGCCACAGGACCGGAGGATGCGAATGCGAACCCACATCCTGAGGGCGACACAGATCACACAGAGACCGAGCAGGGAGTAGGAGACAGCATACAGCAGTTCGCCGCGGTCAGGGACCGATGTCTCCACCACCATCTCGACATCCAGGCGGGAAATTGACGAACAGAGATCGAGAGGGAATCTTCAGATCTGTGGGGGAAAGGAAGAAGAAGAAGAAGAAGAAGAGAAAGGTCGCAAGCAAACTCACTGGCGTACGGATGGCAATCATGACATCAATCGCATGATCGGATCTGGGTGGTGGAGAGACTCGAAACCGACATACATGCTTGCTGGCTGGGCTTCTTGTGTATTGCAGGTTCAGGGGGACGATGCTGATTCCTCATGAATTTCCACTTTGGTCGTTTACTCGTTCGGGAGACATCGCGGGTTATCTTTTGCCCAAAGCGGCAATGAGCTGTTCTTTTGCCCCGTGGTGTTTTCTCCACAATAACACGCTCTAGACTGTTCGGGCCTTAGACTGAGTAGCGTAAGCCATGAGAAAGCAGAACGAGTAAAGCGCGAATTAATTGGGGGGAATTCCCATTGGAGCGACTCTTGGGAAATACTCCGCCATTGCAGTTGACCAGAACCGTCCCGTGTGAGCGGCTCACCCTTTCTCCCTTTGCCACTGTACAATCAGAGCCATCTCGACTCTGGAGAACTCTGAATGTTGTTGCATAGAGTTCATATCCCTGCGAGATCGAGATAATCTATGCAGGAACAATAATGATGTCCTGCATCGCAAGCAGGCACGTATCTCAGATTTGGACGGGATGATTCTGAAGAGCGTCGTTTTTCAATCCCGAATTCCCAACGCCTCGGGCTGTAGAACGACGCACAGGCCTCGCGGAGATGGATCCCCTGCCAATTGTACTATTGTACTATTGTATTATCGCACTATTGTAGCGAACTGATTTGTTCCCAAAGCAGGAGTTGATCCACAAACGGCCCAGCAGGACGGGTGGCCCTGTTTTGTCGCTGTGGGCGAGAACCAGCTGGAAGTCGTTCAACTGTTGAGGCGCGGAGTGTTGCTGGTGTTATGATGACTTGGAAAATTCATATTCGATTATGCAGAATATACTTCCGTCGATAGTATTCAGCATGAGCAGGGGATTGCTGGAACGCCGATTATGCTTCATTATATATATCCTCCTTAGGATACGACCTTTCGCCACAATGGACCCCAACGAACAGATACAAGAAGCCCGACACCTCCTACCACCAGGAGAGCCGCGGAGATTGTACTAAAATAGCCAACCCCAATTGATTCCGTAGCGGGGATCGCTGCAGCAGACGCCACAGCGCCAAAGATGTATCGAATAAAGAAGTTTCCGGCAATAAGCTCTGCGCTCCTGTCGGGCACCACATCAAGGCAATAGGTATTCAGACTAGGAAAGCAGAAAAGCTGTGCGACTCCCTGGATGAACATGAATACCACCGGGACAGCAAGGCCTCCGAATTGTTTCTCCACAGACCACCCGTAAATGAGCAAGCAAGCTGGAAGGACAACAAGCATAAACGGGATGGTTGCATTCAGACGGTCTTCAGCTACAAAGACACCACCTCTACGTTCGAACCATCTGCGCGCAGTGTAATCGGCCAACCGGCCTCCGCCCAGAGTGCCGACAATGTACCCGGTTCCTGGCGCCAGATACAAGAGGCCCGACTGAAGAGGTGTCTCGAGGTGGAATCGGGGGTTGAGCACGTACCGAATCGGGGTGAAGAGGCCGTACTGATTCCAGACCAAGGCACCGCTAGCAATCGCAGCGAGCAGGATACTCGGAAACTTGAAGGGCACAAGGACACGCCAGGGATTCGACATGGTGATGAAGAAAGTCTTAAGCTGTTGAGTGCGGGAAAGTCCGGCCAGAGGTCTTGGTGCACTCTCGCTCAGTGTCTCTGGCAATAGAAACATAATGGCCACTAGGGATATCGCTGCGAGTCCCGCTTGGAGCCAGAAGATAACGCGCCAGGTGGTGTACGTGACGATAGCGCCTGCTAGCAAGGGCCCGATGGTAGGTCCAACCAAGGTCCCTGTATAGAACCACCCTAGCGCTGTTGCACGTTCAAGCGGACGGTACAAATCTCTAATCGCCGCGGGTCCGATGACTAGAATCGCCGTGCCGACAAACGCAGTAACCATACGGAAGACCATGAACGATGCAATTGTGGGACTCAGCGCTGTGCCAATAGACATGGCCACAAGGGATCCCGTGCTAGCCAAGCAGGTCTATAAATTGACACTGTCTGTGAGCAATGAGCTATACAAGGTGTAGAAGAAGGAACACTAATCATACTATTCGACGCCCAAGGGTTTGGCACCAAGGACCCCAGAAGCACGGGCTCAGAGCCATGAAGACAAGATACAGAGCATTACTGAGCCCGATGACAGACCCCGAAGTGTTATAACTCGCAGCCACATCTGGAATGGCCGAGAGAACAGAGGTGCTGGCCATGGGAGAGAGTAGACCCGTCCAGGCTAGAACCACCACCATAACGACTTTTCTGCGGTGGGAGAATCGACTAAACTCATCTTCAGCTGCGTCGACGCTGTTTCTCGTGGCCTTCTCGAGGTCACCTTCAGCCATTGTTCCAACAGAGTGTGTAATTGACGAGGCGAGGGCTGCTTGAGCATGGCAGGACGAAGCATAATAGTCGCGCAATCGTGAAGTATTTCTATGAACCCCGACGATGGTATGATAGACGGCCTGAGAATGACTCACAGGAAGAGGCAATAAATATTAACACTGACCGCTACACAAAATCGAAAAAGTCTTCAGCAGCAGGGCAGATTAAAGAGTTGTATCTCGGCCCGACTGCTGCAACAGCACGGATAAGTATCCGGACGCCGGATTCTCTACATCTTATTCCGCGTCAGCCCATCTCTGGACTGTATCATATGTCTGGGATGACAGACCGTGGAGATCATGTTAACCGGTATAAGGAAATATTCACAGGTTGCAGATCAAGAAATTTATTTCAATACATCTATATCGTACCCGTAGGGGAAAATACTAGAACAATAAAGCGCCGAGAGCACCATTATGCTTCATGCGCACGGTTCCTCCCTCTATCAACTTGGCAAAAAAAAAAATAGCCTTCATTCGCGAAAGTATTTTAAATTTTGTAAATGATTTGAGCTTTTGGAATTGCCGAACTTGAAGATGTTTAGACAGCATCAGGAAAAGGGCTGGGATTGGCCAGAGTAGCAGGAGTGTCCTTGCGCTTCGAGGTGCCAATGAGATGGTCAAAGGCAGGAGAATGGGCAACACGGGGAGTCAGGTCTTCCAGATCCCAGAGATAACCCAGGGTCTTGAGAACGGAGGTGGAGCTGTAGGAAGCAGACTTGCCAGTCACGGGGTCGACACCGTAGTTCTCAACGTATCCGCGAGGAGCGTAAGGAGAAACGAGCCAAGTAGCCATACGACCACCAAGACGGTCAAAGTTCAGAGTGTACTTGCTGCCGTTGGGAGCAGTCTCGGTGTAAGTCTTGTTATCGGGGCGGACGGCAAGGGGAGGAGCGACGTGGTCGAAAAATCCACCAGTCTCATCGTAGGTCACGAGCAGGAGGGTCTTGTCCCACTGTGGTCCAGTACGGATGGAATCGTAGATCTGCTTCACGAGGACTTGACCGAACGAGACGTTTCCGGAGGGATGCATGGAGTTGGTGTTAAGACCGCAGCAGGAGGGGTTGATGTAAGAGAGCTGGGGGAGGAGACCCAAGTAGGCATCCTGGTAGAAGTTCTCTAGAGGGACAACGTTGGACTTGGCATTCTTAGCGGTCCAGTCGAAGAAGAGCGCATCAGAAAGGAAGGCACCGTTGGTACCATCATAGTTGCGCCACGAGATACCCTTCTCGCTAGCAACCTGGAAGATGCTGGGGATATCGACTCCAGATACATCGAAGGTGTTGTCGTTGTTACCGTGGCCGTCGGGGGTACCAGCAACGGAACAGAGACGGTTGGGGTTGGTAGGCTATGTCAAGGGTTAATTTATTTCTAGCCAGTATGCTGATATGAATGTGAAATAGTAGGTTACTTACTCCAGGGACACACGAGTGCCAGTAATTGAAAGTGGTGAACTCATCCACCAGGTCAACAAGAGTCGGGACCTCGTCGGGAGAGTAGTATCCCATAACCTCTTCGGTAGCAAGCTTAGGGGAGATGTTGTATCTACCTGCCTGACGATCGACAAATCCTCCGAGGTTGGGCTTCAAGGAACCTTTGGCAATGGCCTCGTTATCCGGGGTGTAGGTGCCATAGAACTGGTAGTTGTTTCCAGTCACGGAGTGGTCAGGGTCGTGCACCACGGAGTCGAAGTCCTTGTTGACGCTGCGCCACTTGGTGCTCTTAGGGTCAGACACGTTCTGGAGGTTGTAGAAGGGGCCGTTGTTAACAACGTTGTCGAGACCCTTCTTAGGGATACCACCCAGCATGTTGTCAAAGGCACGGTTCTCCAAGAGAATCCAGACAACATTCTCAATCTTGTCCTTCAAGTTGGCAATCGACTCCTTGGAGCCAGAGGCATGGCCCCATGGGGAGGAGCTCCTCTCACCAACAGCGGCAGCAAAGGTGCCGCTGGACAGACCAAGCAAGGAGATAAGAGTGTTAGTCTTCATGGTGAACTCAAGGGACAAGTTGTCTGATGGTGTGCGGGGAGTGTAGATGATCCACGGGCGCGGTACAGGGATCTTATATGTCCCTGCAAAAGGCCTGTTGGTGCATGGTATAGCATGATCCCATTGCGCCTCGATATTGCCTGGATTCTGAACGTGGCCGTGGATATTACAGGCGTGAGCAAATGACGATGATAGTTATCAAGCACATGGCAAGCATGGCAAATCCTACAGGCCCCAGCTGCATCCTAAGCAAAGTTCCGAGTGGCTCCCCTTTGGAGTAGCGGATACCAGTACTACTCCTATAGAGCTAGGAGGTTAGCGGATTTCGTGCTGACAGGGTCAATTCGGGGATGCGAGGGCGTATTTCGGATATATACAAACAAACGGGGCAGATGAAGCAGACAAGAATAGTGGCAGCCTTCCAGGACACAGTGGATTTACGTGATACCTAATCCAAGGACAGATGAGCCTTCGCCTCTAAGGTGGTAATGCATCTCTTGTCTTCTGTCAATCGCATCCCAATTGAGGGTGGGAATAACAACCTCGAAAACAACCGGAACAAGCCGACATGAGCCCCGCCTCAACGGAGCGGTAAAAGCCCAGGGAAATCAAATTGGCCAACCAGGCTTGGGCAATGTAAGCTTTGGTCAAGCTTTAGAAAACACCTCGTCGCATGCTTAAGAATGCAGTGAAACGTCCGTCTTGCAGGTTTTCTTCTAGAAACAAACCGTCTGCGTCTCCCAATCAGAGGGCTGCCAAAGCTGCACCTGTTGCGCGTCGGCTGCTGATTGGCTGCCGGCTGTTATCTGATTTACACTCGGTGGGCACCAATCAGCGTCTGTTCTGCGGGCATGCGCTTCAGGGCACGGATTCCGTAGGTTTTCTACTGCTACTCCAGGGCACTATCCAGGTACTAGGAGTACTCAGTATATCTCAATTGGCGTCCCTGAACAGGCCCAACGTGGTGGGGCACATTCCTTGTAATTAAATTAATCAGGTTGGATAATGTGAAGCAACAGAAACATGCAGTACAACTGGTAGTGCTTCATTGAACAGTGATTTAATGCACCCCAATTCTTCATTAGATTGGATCCTTAGTATAAGTCATGATTCATAAGTCAGTCATTGCTCAGGGCGTTTTCCATTCTTCTTAGTCAGTTTTAACTACAGCAAGTACCTGGGTAGCTAGTACTCAACTATTACCGTACAAGATTATATATTTTGCATGGATACAATGCATTAATGACATTCAACAAAGGTTAAATATATATCGTAACTCCATACCTACGCGGTATAACCCTTCCTGTCCATTTCTATTATGAGTGGGAGTTTATCTGGCAAGAGTATAGGACTATATTAGTACAGCGCGGCCTTCTTGAGCTGACGCTCTCTAAGGACTACTTAGTATGTGGTAGTGGTGGTAGTCGTAGAACAGGTGTACTGCAATCTTGCATCCCTATTCTCCTCTCATAACTCCCCAGTCTCCCTCCGCCCAAGTCGACTGAAGTTTCCATTTGGTCATCTTCCAGAGCCCATCGGTCTCGTCTTTGACCAAGTCAAGAAAGTATAAGCCCCCCGACAATAGGGGTACCGCGTTGGGCTCCAATCCCTGCTGGTGACGATAATGCTGGGCGAGTGCATGCGTGACCATGGACGCCTTGTTCTCGCCGTCCTTGAAGTTAATGCGAACATTGGTGATAAAGTGTGTGGTGTCCAGCTTGGCGATCGGGTCGTAGCATTCGGTATGGATCTTCTGCAGACCGTGCATGACTCGCCCGTTGATTTCGAATTCTGCATCCTGCGTGAACGCCGAATCAAACAGATCTGGGTCAGCGGTATCCAGGCCGAGCACGGCACGGTATATGGCGTCGGTGATGGCTTCACGGACTGTGAGAGACGGCAGGACAGCTTGGAGGGCCATTTGGGTAAATAAATTGCGCAAAGAGAACTGTACTTGGGCTATACGCAGAGTTGGTAATGGTTTATCATTCATATGCAGTCCGGAAGAGGCGCATCTTAAAAAAGGCTTGTTTTGGATTTAGTTTTTCGGTCTCCGAAGAGGGCGCGGCAATAACCCTAAAGTCCGGCTGCTCTCTTGATCAACTTATGATGCGTATTAGGCATCCATATACAAGTACCCAGGAGTTGGAGTCGCTTGGAGTTATACCACAGTCTGCGTTTACTTAGACTTGTTCCTGGCCCAGATGCTGCTACTCCTGTTGCAGTACTACATCCACAGGAGGAACCCTCTACGGGAGTGATCTCTCTTCTAGAAGAGAGATATGACAAACTCGTTCGATCGCTATCCTTAGGAGCGATACTAACTGCCCGTGGAAAGTTTCCCTTCTGGCGTGGTTCATGATCTGCATAGAAACATGGAGACTTCGTTCGGCTTTCGCCGGATCACGTTAGTATAGCGCACCCTGACAGCATCGAGGGGAACTAGCCATATATTGGGCTTCTATGAGTTGCATTAGTAATTACATAAAAGTCAGTATGTAATCGACCACGTAAATGCTTTCTTAAGTCTAACTTCTACCATGAATTTGACATTTCAATTCTGCTTTATTTTCTGATTCAAGCAAGGGAACGCATTGTTGTCACGGCTGTCAATATATTTCTGTGTATCTGTCCAGTAGGTCTAGGTAACCAGAGGGGAAGCATGCATATCTCATGATTCTCAGCATGAATACTTTATAGCATTTGGGATTACCGTTAGCAGTCACCTTAATTATAACATTAGTATGTAGTAGGACGCAGGATGGACGGAAAACAGCGCAAGAGACTCGACAGGTTGTGTCTGACTCGAGGAGATATTGGCTAGGGACATAGCTGGATACAATTGGAGTAACTCCCCGTCTTTTATGAGCCCCAAAAAGTTCGAAAAAAGAGACGCGAGTCTAAAAAGGGTCAACATGGTATGATCTACTCATACTCGACTGAGTTTGTCGATCGTCTGAGGTTATTCAATACAAAAATAAAGGAAGAAGTCACACCACTGGACATAAATTCACTGACCATTCAGCTGAATTAATCTATCTACGCATGCTGACTTTGGTGAAGAATAAGACTTACTACTATATGGCTCCAGGATTGGTGCACTTTGTGTTAGAATTTCATAGTCATTATACAAGGAATTGCGTCTATATCGCGTTCTACTATCACATATAATGTTTACAGTTCTGTACATACGCCATCCACTATAAGTGGAAAGAATATTCCCATTTGTCCACAATTCAAAGGCCACTGCTGGATGAATTGCCTGGAATGGCCTGGGATCATACATGGGAGGAGTGTCTCCTAGGGATAGAACTGCCAGCCGTTAACTCTTTCGTCTTGAGCGTTTTCTACTCTGTATGTGCCTATATTCCTGTATCATTGGTGATTATTATCGGTGCAAACCCCTATCTGATTCTATTTGCAGGGTCAGACTGCGCTGTACATCACCGGATAAAAAGGCCTGGTACAGTAAGGATCTTCCCCTCCTGAAGCTCACTGGGTTGCAAATCATATAGACGCTAATCTCGTACTTCCATATCTCGCTTCCTATTCTATCTAGGAAGGCATATAGGTGAAATGCATGGATGGCGTAATCTAGCAGGTATATACTCCCTCGCATAACGTCAGATAGATGCTTTAATTCCCCGAAGATACCTTGATAATATCATGCAATTATCGACCGCCACTGACTTCACATGTAATCCAGACACAATTAGATTGTATTGGGAAGAGTAAGAGACCATGGATGAGGAAGCGGGGAGTGCGCCAGTAGGGAACAAAAGTACAGAGTGGAAGTATGAATAACTACTAGCTAAGTATTCAGGCAGAGGAAATGATATGCTTATTCCTGCCCGCTGACTCGAGGAAACAAGACGCATAATCTCTGCAGAACTAATATCATTCAACAAGCATTCATAGTATATCCGAAGCAGACGGGCCCAGAGGGTTACATCAAATGGACGTTGGGGGTGAAGAAAACCGGATGTCCTGGTTAATATACTCTAGCGCTCCGAGCAAAGCCTCCGAGCAGCCCATTATTCGCCATGATGCTTGTCAAAAGCTTGTCGTTGACTCGTTATCACTGCACCGCAGCGCTATTTCCAGCGCCGTCGATTTTAGCTGCCGCCACAGTAACATCGGACCCTCTCGCCCCCCTCCGCCAAGAGGGTCTGAGAAGTACGGAGTAATTGCTTAATGGCGCTGACCAGTTTACACATCGGCTCCTAGGGTCAGAAGAGACAAGCTACCGATATTATCGCAAACTGTATTGATCCTCTGTCATCTGGAGGCGCTGATTAGGGCAACAGCGCTGTGCCCTCTCTGTACGAGGACAACGAAGTGCGCCAGTTAGCCTGCAACAAGAGTATGTGTCGATATCTGGTATGTTGTAACTGAGATCATGTTCCACCGACTTATTTCAGTCTTACTTCGGTCGTAGCTACTGACGATCCGCATGTTGTATACAGATTCGCCCCGTGTGCAGGAGAGCATCGCCGCTAAATCATTCACGGGCCGTTCAGGCTATGGTTGATTCGGGAAGGTAACATATGAACTCCCAAGTACTCACTAGGGATACGTATAATCCATCCAATGATGGGTTTCCGCAGATAGCCGGCTCGCTGTGAGTGAGTCTAGAGCCAGTTATCTTTCCCTTGAGTCGAGTTCACGGATGTTGCTAGATTCGAGAACAGTAGTGATCGACCCTAGTGTATAGCGTCTGTAGTGGCTTCAGCTCTTCAGGCCCGTTCCTGGCCAGGAATGTTCTCGATTCTCTCACCATCCCGTGTTTATCCTGTGTAGATATCGGGTGTTGTGGTCATTCCGCATGTCATGGGCTTCAGCGAGGTGACATCGCTTGGAGAGAGTCACAGATTATTCACGCGTCTTCGGCACAATGCGATGCGAAATTGCGACATCTTCTTCATGATAGCAGGCAGGAGGACTATACAGACAGCTGGTACGTGGCTATGCCTTTCTATAAATTCACGCTCGTTGTCCGTTCTCTTGGACAGACCTCCTACAACAGACACAGACACAGACACAGACTCAGATATCGGATTATCTGACTCTCCTCAATCATAGCTACTCTTGCGATCAACCACTAGACCACCACCCCCTTCGTCAAGATGAAGTTCTCCGCTGCCCTTGCCTCTGCCCTTCTCACCGGGGCTGCAGTCGCTGCTCCTCTGACTGCCCAGCGTCAGGCTCGCAATGCCCGTCGCAGCGCTGGTCGAGCAAGCCACCCGCCATACAAGCCCGGCACCTCTGAGACCATCAGCTTTACCAACAACACCCATGTTGATTACAGCTCGAACTGGGCTGGTGCCGTCCTCGTTGGCACCGGCTACACCGCAGTGACAGCCGAGTTCGTCGTCCCTACTCCGTCCAGGCCCAGCGGTGGATCTTCGTCCACCGACTACTGCGCCTCTGCCTGGGTTGGCATCGACGGAGATACCTGCGATACCGCAATCCTCCAGACCGGTGTCGACTTCTGCATCCAGGGCAGCACTGTCTCCTATGATGCCTGGTACGAGTGGTATCCCGACTATGCCTACGACTTCAGCGGAATCACCATCTCAGCCGGCAACACGATCAGGATCACCGTGGATGCCACCAGTAAGACCGCTGGAACCGCTACCGTCGAGAACGTGAGCACCGGCAAGACCGTCACGCATACCTTCTCCGGTGGTGTTGATGGCGACCTCTGCGAGTATAACGCCGAATGGATTGTCGAGGACTTTGAAGAGGGCAGTTCCCTTGTTCCCTTTGCTGACTTTGGCACTGTTACCTTTACCGGTGCTGAAGCCACCGATGGAAGCTCGACTGTTGGGCCATCCGGCGCTACTATAATAGACATTGAGCAAAACAACGAGGTTCTGACGTCTGTGTCTGTTTCCTCTAGCTCGGTCACCGTCACCTACGTTTAGGGTTGATTTTGCGGAATCCATGAGGTCGCGATGTGTGGGAGTTGGTGATGGTACGGTTTTGTAACTAAGCATCTGTAGTGCGATGTTGCGCAGTATCCGATGTGGATATGGAAATAAGTAGTAGTCATTGTCGTTTATGAGTTATGGATTCAGAATTGTTTCGAATGTCTTTTAGTCAACGTATAAAGTGGTGTAGTAGTAGAGTACAGACGAGGTGCCTGACTGCTGCTGAATGTGATCATATCATGAATCACCGGTGAGCAGTTCTGGAGACTGTATATCCGGGTTCCCTAGCCATTAGAAATAACACCTCGATAATCTTTCAGAGAGCATAGTGAAGCTGTGGTCAGGCGGAGATACAGCGTGCTTGTCGAGCTGATTTACATCTTCCTACGCTTGACGATAGCCTTGTGTCACTGAGTGGAGTGACCCATATGATCTGACGAGGTTCAGCTTGTGGTCAGAAGATTCACAACATCATCCCCTTAGTGTCTATCCGATATCATACCGGTCGGCGTCGGGCGTGTTCATTCAAGCGATGGAATTGAAGCCTTTCAGATTCTGCTGTATTTTGGCAGAAGACACAGTCACATGACCGGGCAGGCGATAAAAAATTGTAAAGAGAGCTGAATCATGAGCCACCAGATACAGGGCTACGCAATAGACACATATACTCCAGGACAGAGACAAGACCATGGCAACAGCAGCTGCGGAATCGACATTTCGAAGAGCTTGAACCCAGGCTCGGGCAGGAAACGGTGGGGCAGCGGTGAGAGCTAAAGTTCTCTAAATGTAGTCTGAATAGCAGCACTAGTACTTTATTGGTGTAGTAGTAAATTAATGATAATCAGGATGTTCTCTATTGGCGCGCTAAGAACTGAGAACCGGGGGAAAGCTCTTTTGCCTGGAATAGCCTTTATTGGTAATTTGCGAATACATGGTGAAGTCATGAAGTTCTGGACGAGGACAAGTGGCGGCGTCGGTTACGCCCGGCTTTGGCATCAAAATCTGCCATGAGACGCATTGTTGCAGAGGAGTCAATCAAGTAACGTAGCTCGCGCGAAACCAATAGAACTCCAGTCCATCACTCGCCGCCGGTCGACCCCGCAGAGTCAGAGTTAGACTCTGGACTGCATCTCGACGCTGTTGCTGACAATATGAAGCTGCGGGGTTGGTCGTTAGGCATAAATTGCGGGGTCTGTCCATCCTCTACTGATCGCAGTCCTGAATCTCTTTTCTTTCTGCTCAAGTATCTAAAGTATAAGAGAAACAAAAAGAGTGACAAAAATGGGAGGCGAATGCCCCGTACATAACAGCCAGACGTCCAACGTTGCTGGTGGCGGCACCGGAAACCGCGACTGGTGGCCAGACCAGCTGAAGCTTAACATCCTACGCCAGCACACCTCTATATCCAACCCACTGGACAAGGACTTTGACTATGCGGAGGCCTTTAACAGTCTGGATTACTTCGCCCTCAAGCGAGACATCGAAGCCGTCATGACCGATTCGCAGGACTGGTGGCCTGCAGATTTCGGACACTATGGCGGCCTCTTTATACGAATGGCCTGGCACAGCGCTGGCACATATCGTGTGTTTGACGGCCGTGGAGGAGGAGGCCACGGCCAGCAGCGCTTTGCTCCTCTGAACAGTTGGCCCGACAATGTGAGTCTGGACAAGGCCCGCCGCTTGCTCTGGCCCGTGAAGCAAAAGTATGGCAACAAGATCTCCTGGGCCGACTTGATGATCCTGACAGGGAATGTTGCGCTGGAATCCATGGGCTTCAAGACCTTTGGCTTTGGCGGTGGACGTAGCGATACTTGGGAGGCTGATGAGTCTGTCTTCTGGGGAGGCGAGACTACATGGCTGGACAACGACGTGCGTTATGCCGGTGGGAGCCTCGAAACTCCTCTGGCCGCTGCTCATATGGGTCTGATCTATGTCAACCCCGAGGGTCCCAACGGCGTGCCCGACCCTGTTGCTGCAGCCAAGGACATCCGCGATACCTTTGCTCGCATGGCAATGAATGACGAGGAAACCGTGGCGCTCATTGCGGGTGGACACAGCTTTGGAAAGACTCACGGCGCTGCTCCTGGCTCTAATCTTAGCAAGGAACCTGCGGGTGCAGGGCTTGAGCAGCAGGGCCTTGGTTGGGCAAACAGTCACGGCTCTGGAAAGGGTCCGGATGCCATCACCAGTGGGCTGGAGGTTATCTGGACCAAGACGCCCATCAAATGGAGCAACAACTACCTGGAGTATCTCTTCCGCTACGAGTGGGAGCTCACCAAGAGTCCCGGCGGCGCCCACCAGTGGGTGGCCACAAGCGCCGAGAAGATCATCCCGGACGCCTTTGACTCCTCCGTCAAACACCCTCCCAGGATGTTGACCACGGACTTGTCTCTGCGCTTCGACCTGGCGTACGAGAAGATCGCGCGGCGCTTCCTCGAGCATCCGGACCAGTTTGCTGACGCCTTTGCCAGGGCCTGGTTCAAGCTCACCCACCGCGACATGGGCCCGCGTGTCCTCTATCTCGGGCCCGAAGTTCCCGCTGAGGCGTTGAAGTGGCAGGATCCTCTGCCGCCACTCAACCACCCTGTCATCGACGCCAATGACATCTCTGCGCTCAAGCAAGCGATCCTCTCCAGCGGAGTTGACCCCAAGAAGTTCATCTCCACGGCCTGGGCGGCAGCCTCGACCTTCCGTGGCAGCGACAAGCGCGGCGGCGCCAACGGAGCCCGCATCCGCCTGGTCCCCCAGCGAAACTGGACGGTCAATAATCAGCAGTGGCTCGGCGAGACGTTGCAGACGCTCGAGTCGATCCAAAACAAGTTCAACACCGCCCAGTCCAACAAAGGCAAGAAGGTATCTCTGGCCGACCTGATCGTGCTGGCCGGATCAACCGCCGTACAAAAGGCCGCCAACGACGCAGGCCACAAGATCGAGGTCCCATTCTCGCCGGGCCGCACCGACGCCTCCCAGGAAGACACAGACGTCGAATCCTTCAGCTACATGGAGCCCATGGCCGACGGGTTCCGCAACTACGGCAAGTCGACTGCGCGCGTCCGCACAGAGGACTTCCTCGTCGACAAGGCGCAGCTCCTGACGCTCTCGGCACCGGAGATGACCGCGTTAGTCGGTGGTCTACGCGTCCTGAACGCCAACTATGACGGTTCCGCGCACGGCGTCTTCACGCAGCGAGCCGGCCATTTGACAAACGACTATTTCGTTAACCTGCTGGATATGGGCACTGCATGGAAACCCGTGGACCGGACGAACGAGGTCTTTGAGGGGACGGACCGGAAGACAGGTCAGCACAAGTGGACTGCGACGCGCGTGGACCTCGTCTTTGGATCCCATGCGGAGCTGCGTGCCATTGCTGAGGTTTACGGCAGCTCGGATGGCGAGGCCAAGTTTGTCAAGGACTTTGTTGCGGCGTGGGACAAGGTCATGAATTTGGATCGGTTTGATCTGAAGACGGGGCGTGGATACCAGAGGATCAAGAACTTGCTCTAATTTGATTCCAGTGGTATGATTCTGGATTTATGAATTAGCAGCGTACATTGGCTTGGAATATGATAAGGAATCTACTGTCACTTTTTTTCTTCCTCGTATGCACTGGTCGCTTCAACCCCGCCAAGTTTGTCTAGTATCAACTGGGCTAATGCATGTGGATATATTTCTACTTGCTGGCAGCATGTACAACTCAACCACTTACCTCATATTAATTAATAAAGATGGACACAGCAACAGACATTGAAGTTTAATGAAAATACAGTACAATCAATGCAATAAAGCAGAACAACCAATTCAAAAGACTTATCTTGTAGATGATTTCAGCTGAATTCAGTTATGCAGCATAAAGCCATCCGTTAGTCACCATGTCATGTGATATACTATGCACACGACAGAGAGACTTTATTGCCATCCAGCAGTTTGGGAGGGTTGCATATGAATACTTTACATAATCGTACTCAACTTGGTACATCGATACTCCTCGTGGTGGTAATGCCACACATCTCAGTACACAAACCACGCACCGTCCCACATCACTGCATTTTTATCCTGTCGTTACCCCGCCTGTAGCCGCAAGCTCTGATATCCTGGTTGCTGTTAATATCTTCAAGGTCAGTCCTACAGAATCTGACGATTGATAAACGCAATGCCCTCCATCCAGGAAAGCAAAATCGCCTTCATCGGCGGAGGCAACATGGCCTCAGCCATCATAGGCGGCCTCGTTGCCCAGGGCATCGCCACGCAAAACATCACAGTCTCGGAGCCCTGGGACGTCAACCGCGAGAAGATCGCCGCAACAGGCGTGCACACAACGACCTCCAACGTCGAGGCCGCAGGAGAAGCCGACATCGTCATCATCGCCGTCAAGCCCCAGGTAGCCAAGGGCGTGTGTCAGGAGCTGGCGGAGCCATGGTCGCGCCGCGCTGCGCTGCCCGTTGTCGTTAGCATCGCTGCGGGGATCACCCTGGATAGCCTGCGCGAGTGGCTTCGTACGCCTGGCGATGCGCGTTCTGTGCATATCGTGCGTGTTATGCCTAATACCCCTGCTCTCGTGGGTGAGGGCGCCTCGGGCCTCTTTGCTAGTCAGGACGTGACGGCGGAGGAGAAGGAGCTTGTTAATGCGCTGCTTGCAAGCGTGAGCAAGGCCACTGAGTGGGTGGAGAAGGAGGAGTTGCTGGATGTCGTGACTGGGTTGTCTGGTAAGCCACCTCCTCGTCGATCATACTAGCGCAAAACAAAGGAGAGGAGGCATGTTAACGAGAACAGGTTCCGGTCCGGCGTATTTCTTCGCCATGGTCGAGCATCTCATTGCCAGCGCGACGGCCCTGGGTCTCCCCGTCGAGCAGGCCACTCGTTTGGCTTCTCAGACATGTATGGGCGCTGGAAAGATGCTGATCGAGTCGTCCGATAGCCCGACACAGCTGCGCAAGAACGTTACCAGTCCCAATGGAACCACCTATGCGGCGCTGCAGACATTCGAGGCTCTGGACTTTAGCCAGGTCGTCGACAAGGCCGTCAAGGCTGCCACTTCGCGTTCTGCTGAATTGGGCGACACTCTGGGCAAGCTATAGATTGGCATGCTGTCTTGTGAATTAAATGATCTTCTTTACCAAGGATAGACTAAAATATTGAGAAATTACTACCGTTATACCTCCAGCACACTAGGTAGCTAGTTTACATCCGGTGCACCAGTCACATATTGCACGCTCGCCTTGATAATCCGCATTACAACCTCAATCTCCTCGTCATCCCGAGGCGCGTAGATCAGCACGTACTCTGACGGTATGACGGAAAGTCGTCCCAGCGTTATATTTCTCAGGGCGCTGGATCCAGCAAGGGGGAATCGCTGGCCCCAGCCAGACTCAATCACAGTCTTACCTGGGGAATAGTGAGCTTGCTGCAATTGGTACAAATGAAAAACTGGACACTCTCCAGTCACTTACAATCTGCTGGTGATAATGTTACATGCACGGAATGGTCGCCTGTTCCATGGATATGGCAGACTTCCCTCCTCATCTGTTTGGCGACCGGCGTCAGGGGAACTTCCTTCGAGACGTGGGCGGCGTCTGTATAGCGCTCGAGTATCGATGGGACGCGGTCGACGACATGGCTGTTTCGCTCGAGGAACGCCTCATATGCTTGCATCAATTTCTGGACTCATAGTAGTCAGTCATCTGCTTTCATCGTGATCTTCATATAAAAAACAAAATGTTGAAGTGTGTAAAGCGTCGTCGCATGTACCTCTTTCGTCTCCCGGGAAGGCAGCTGGTCGAGCTGTCTGTTCGGGGCAGCAAACGGCCCTATTTGCGGTCGCTTCTCCTTTCTAGGAGGCAGATTATCGAGAAATCGCGCCGTCTCTCCCTGCTGGACTTTGCGATCGTACAACGCTGTGCTGAGAGGTTCCCGTCGGAAGGGATCGAAGAACAGCTTGACACATAGCCAGCCGACGACGTTATGCGGAGGTCCTGCTGGTCCCAGACTCATGTACAGTTGATAGTCACGATATGCAGCTGGAAGAGTCAGGGCAATAACACCGGCTGAGAGCACAGACAGAGCTGAGAGCGCAAGCCGATTATGCGACCAGTTGGACAGCAACGCGGGCGTGGCCTTTGCTTTGTCGAGGAGAGTCAAGTGGTGCGACGACATTACTGTATTCATAGAGTCCAGACGCAGAGCAATGATCGTTATGATGAAGGGGGAGGGCGATTTAAATCATGACGCGGTCGCCGGGCCATCGGAGTTACGAGTTTCGCTCTCGGGACCAGAAAGCGCGAAGGCCGCTCTGAGTATAAAATATTGTTGGTTATTGAAGCTGTAGAATGACGCAATTGTATTTCTGGAGCTGAACCACGCCACCTGCATTCTCTACGAGGACAGTTTGTATATCTCCAACCCTTGCTTCACTTATTCTTCTAGGAACGACGCTGTGACCTTTGGACCCCAGACAGCCATAGTATCCAGCCCTGCCTTCACCCATCCAATTGGCGTATCCTCGTTAACCAAGTCGCCGTCTGCATAGTGCTCGACCATAAAGCCCGAAACATCCCACCAGTAATCGAAGATCTGCGACCCCAGAATGTGTCGCCCAATACCCCAAGCCGGACGGTGGCCCTTTTGTTCAAGCCACTGGTGTCCAAGCTGCTGTGCATCAAAGTCATACACCTCAAATGAGCTGTGATGCACGCGAGGCTTCGGATTGGAGGCAATGAAGAACGCGTGGTGGTCTACTGATTCGGGTCCCAGGTCAAGATGCATGAAGGAGGTTATTGGCGTTCGCTCTCCGTCTTCCTCTGTATACACCAGGTCTGTAGGGACAAAGTTGAAAGTCGAGGTGTAAAACCTCAGCAGCTCCTCGAACCTAAGAGTGCACACTCCGTAGTGGCCCAGCTTGGTCTCGTAGTTAGTACTGCAGCGGCCTGAATATCTGTCCCCGATTGAAAGCACTCCTCACCTTGTAGACTGCCGCTGGGCCGACCTTGAATCTATTGAACTGCCGAACTCGTTTCTTGTCATCTGGGAAGTTGACGATAATTTGCTCGAAATTCTGTCCCTTACCCTGTTCAACAGGTTGCTGTCCGTAAACAATATTAAAAGGGAATCCTTCCGGGTCTACAATAGTAACTAAACGGCCACCACCAGGAGCTTCGTGCAGCTCTTCCACAGCGCCCGCAGTTGGCAGACGTGCTGCTCTGCCTGGAGTCAGTATCACAATAGCATCGTGCCGACATGGATATTGGTAGACTTGAACAACGCACTGATCGAAATCCTCCTGGGTCGCGGCCTCAAACACGCCACCAAGAAACTCTCTTGGGCCCTTTCGAGCGTAGTAAACATACTGATCAGGCCCATGGCCCTTGTACCAAACCTCTCGGTCTGTTTTCTTCGCGACCTCCAGACCAAAGTCCAGCAGGAATCGGTGTGTCTCGTCCAGATTCGGGTGTTGGTATCGCATATAGGATAGCTTCCTAAGTCGAATCCGACCGTCTAGGTTGATTCCATGTTTCCTCAGCCAGCTCGATTGAGACTCCTGGTCATTACCTGCGGCGACAGTATCTTGGACAGTGATGCCCCTGTTCGCTGGGAAAACAGGTTCAGCCATTCTTTCCAGCTGTTGATGCTATTCACAACTCAGCTGGCAGGTTTTCTGATATCAGTGGTGTTGAAGGAAGCAGGAAGCACAGCAGGCTCTCTGTATTAAAGTGTGATTCTGTGTTGACATGTCCCAGATGTAAGGATCTCTCACTCCTTGCGTGGGAATTTACAGAGTATCGATTCACCGACCTCGACGTAAGAAACACGTAGCGTTCAAAAATCACACCGCTTGTGATTTATATCTTCGCAAGGCTAAGTATAAAGAGCACAAAGGAGGCTGAGGGACCTCTTCCAGTTCCAAAAACCCGGAGTAATTTCGCAGTGTCATAATTCGATAAATCTGTTCCAACGGGCACACTATACCCTCTACAAAAAGGTCCTATATCCCAGGGTCCTATATCCCAGGGTCTTCTTCCACCCCATTAGTGATAATGCAGTAATTATGCGATGGTAAGAACCCTGAAGGTGCGATATGGTCGACGTGCAATTCGGTGTTGAAAACCCATACCTTAAGCATCAAATCCATCTGTTTCTCATTGCTGGAGAAGCCAGTGGTGCTCTTAATTATACTCTCCGGATAGCTGAGCAAGATAGACAGCTTATTAGGCTCAAAGCAAGAGTTACAACTTGTGACTAAACTGTGGTGTCTCAAGGCATTGGTGCACTCAGATGTTCTGCTTATAGGAGTCCAGGCATAGATCAACAAGCGTTAGTATCTGGGGAAAGGAACCTTTGAGTATCATGGCAAATGCAGAAAGACGACCGAGAGTAATTTATACTTCCTGTAAATAGGGAAATGTGGATGGCTTCATCTCTGCCTGTGCTCAGTTGACTCGGAAGCAGTGCCGTCGTCAAGCGGAACCGGCCCGGTACCGCTTAAAGGAATTTGATTTCAACACGCCCAGATTCACTGATTCTTGTTATCACTAGAGTTACTCGACAGATGGTGAAGATGAATGACACACCAAAGAATGAATATTCGATGAGCGAAGCCGACCCAAGCCCTGAAGAGAAGACTGTTGACAAACACCCAAGTGAAGCGGACCAAGACTACAACTCAACTACAGGGGACGCTATTGAACCAGTTCGAGATGTCTCAACCGTTCAAGCTGATTCCCAAGGGATAGAAGAGAAAGATGAGACTCCAACGCCCCAAAATCCACCATCAACCTCACCGTACTGCATAATGCCGGAAGTCCAGAAAGTCTCGATCATGCTGTTGGTCTCCTTTGCGGCCCTTGTCTCTCCGATATCCAGCAGCATATACTTCCCAATCCTCAATACCCTAGCGGACTATGAGAATGTGTCCCTGTCGCTCATCAACATAACTATCACGACATACCTGGTGCGCTTCCCCATGACTATTACGCATCCGCGACCGAAGTGAACTAATCCGATCTATCCTAGATATGCCAGGGCATCGCCCCCTCATTTATCGGCAGTTTTTCTGACGTCTACGGGCGAAGACCAGCTTACCTCTTCTGTTTTACTGTCTACCTATGCGCCAACATTGGTTTAGCCCTGCAGAGTAATTACGCGGCCCTGATCATCCTTCGTTGTTTACAGAGCTCCGGGAGCAGTGGGACAATTGCTCTAGGAAGCGCTGTCGTCGCAGATATATCGACGAGGGCAGAACGAGGTAAATATATTGGGTACGCCACCATGGGCACCACCCTAGGACCAGCTCTAGGGCCTATCGTGGGTGGTCTATTAAACCATTACTACGGATGGCGGTCGATATTCTGGTTTCTTGTTATATTCAGCGGTGCCTTTGGGGCCGTCATTGTAGTCATTCTCCCGGAGACCTGTCGTTCTGTCGTGGGCAATGGGTCAGTACCTGCAGCGAAATGGAATAAATCAGCTTGGCAGATCATTGCCCCGAGGCTGGCGATGAGTAGAAACCAGCCAGAGCCAGATTACGGGACTATTCAGCCGAGCCGCCGACGCCCAAATCCATTCGCATCTCTCCTGATAACGACTGAAAAGGAAGGAGGACTAGTTTTGCTCTACGGTTCCCTTTTATACGCCGGATATATGATGGTGCTCAGCACACTCTCATCAGAATTGGAGACCAGATACGGATTCAACACTATCCAAGTCGGCCTGTGTTATCTCCCCGTGGGGATGGGCAGCATGACATCGCGCTGGACAGTCGGATACCTACTAGACCGAAATTTCAAGCGAGAGGCAAAGCGTCAGGGCCTCCCCATTGAAAAGAATCGACAGCAGGATATTCAACGCTTCAACGTAGAGGCTGCGAGGCTGACAGTAAGTCTGCCGCTAATCTACGCTGCTTGTCTATGCATCATCGCATTCGGATGGGTCATGCAGTACAAAACTGCGCTTGCAGGGCCGATGGTGATGCTGTTTTTCACGGGACACTTGACAACTGGCGCCTTCAGCACCTTGAATACGCTGATTGTGGACATTCACTACCAGAGTCCGGCTACCGCAGTCGCGGCGAACAATTTATTCCGCTGTCTCATTGGTGCTGGTGCCGTGGCTTTTGCAGGCCCAATGATCGCACGCATTGGGCTGGGCTGGACGGCGACTTTTATTGCCTTTGTCTGGGTTCTCTTTAGCCCGTGTCTGTGGGCTGTTAGGAGACATGGTTTCCGGTGGCGGGAGGAATTGCGATTAGGGCATGAGGAAAGGAAGAGGCAGAAGATGGCATCGGAAGGTCAATTGAAGGTTTGACTACCTGGTCCCCCTAATCTGTCTACTATACGTAGAGAAATAGACTGACTGTCAATAACACGTATGCAGTAGGACTGCATGAACACACCCAGGAGATGGGTGTTTTGAGAGACGGTGGTGCATATTACAAGATAGAGATAAAATATAGAAATATCGATCCGAGCCAATAAAACCCAGGATTAAGCGCTGCGTGACTCGCAAACAACAGCAATCCGAGTCAGAATGTGTTCTCTCTTGCTTCATACAGAATAGGATGAATTAGCTCGATTGGTTAAATACTTAGGCTGAGAAGCGGGTTTTTGTCACAGTGTGTAATTTGCAAACAACCGAGATACTCTCAGGTACTTTAGGGGCAATGGTTCTCCTCGCTGTTAATGCTGTGTCTCTGCATTGCCATTATCTACCAGCAGTAGGCAGTAAATAATGGCATCTCGGACAAGAGACCAGTTCTCGTTCCTGCGGCGCTCCAAGGACAAGAATAGCTTCCATCCACAGCTTGAACAGGCGTCCTCCACATCTGTATCCGGATCAGCTTCATCTACTCACAGCATCAACACCAGCCTGCGTCCTCCATACACGAACACAACTAGCAATTCCAGCAGATCGACCATTTTCCGCGTAAGAGATGCTTCTCCTCCTCCTGCAGTGCCCATATCCGCAGTAAACAACGCCCACTATCCCTCCCATACCTCCTCCTCCCCCTCCCCCTCGCCGTCTACCAACGACCCAACCCAAGGACTCCTCAGGTTAACCCACCACATCATCACCCAAACACAACAAGCCCGCCGCCTCTTCAACGAAAAATCAGCTCTCTTAGACGCCCCCGATAAGGCCTGGATCAACAACACAATAACGGACACAGAGGAAGCCGCGCACGACGTCGCCGTTCTTCTCGAGAGCACGCGCGTCGAACAGGAAACGAATAATGGACGGTTAGGGCTCAAGTCTCGTCTGCGTTGGGCGCTGTGGGATGGACAGCGTGCGCGAGAGAGACGCGAACGTCTTTTGCTCTGTCATCGGAGCTTGATGCCTGTCATGACGCGATTGCAGCAGGTATCGGTGTCGCCTTCTGCGCCGTTGCGCGGTGTTGGATCCGTGGATCTCGAGACGGGGATAGTGCCAGTGGTGCGTCGCGGTACGAGCGATAGACTGGGGAAGGAGATGGAGAAGGTGCTAGAGCCTGGCTTGAGCCCAGTCTGGGATAGCAGTGCGCGGTTGCAGGACCCCGGGATGGAATTGGTGGTTCCTGTGTCTGTTTCTGGGCCTGCGCCAATGCTGCGAAATAAAGTGTCTGTGGCATTTCATTCACCACCCAGCTCGATCTCCAGAGTGCAGGATACAGAAGAGCCTGCTCTAGATAGTGAGTTGTCAGACTTACTGTCGTGGCGATGGTCGCAAGGACGCGCAGACAAGAAGAATATGTCGCGTCGGGTCTGGGAGGATACTGGTAGAATCGAAGGGTCATGATTATGTATTACGAGGTCATTATTATTGACATACATATATTCTTCTGTGCTACATCGTCTTGTGCGTAAAAGCTCTTCCTAAACTAATATATCGTTGTCACTTGCTCAACGAGCACCTGCGCACTCGCCAAACGCCGACCCTGTTCATCGCTCGTCTTGACAATACGCGGCACAACAGCGAACTCGCCGTTTCCCTCGCTCCAGATGAAGTCGAACGTACAGGGCTGGCTGAAGAGCCAAATACCCAGGTCAGCCGTCGCTTTGGCCAGATTCGTGAGGTGGTCGAGCCGATCGGCCTCCGAGAACATTGGAACACTGTACGGGGCGAAGGCATGGGTGAAATCCGCCGCGAGAACGCGAGCAGCAGAGGCACGGGAAGCGATATGGAGAGGATCGTGGCTGTACTGGGCCCGCTGGTAGAGATGCGCAGACAACATGCGCCAGGCGAAGAGGGCGTTATCGGTTGCTACACCTGTTAGGCTAGGAAACATAGTTAAACGGAGAGAAACAGAGAAACACATACATGTATCCGGAGACTTGACCTGCGGATGAGCAGCAAACAATGCCGGAAGCAGCTTTCCCTGCGGATGGATCGCGTCAAGCAGTGTTTGCACCAACACATGGCTCAGGACCTGACGCTGAATACCACGTTGTCCCAGCATGGTCACCAGCGGCGCAGGCAGATATTCCGAATCATACTTATCCACCAGGGCAATTGCGTCGTGAGACAGGTGTGGCGGGCTCGAGCTCGGGGGGTAGTAATTGTCGATGTGAAGCGCAGCTTGATCGACCAATGTGAGGATGCGTCCGCGAACAGCCTCATCGTCCGCAGGCTGAGGCACAATGGCAGCTAAGGAAAACCCAGAGACAGATTTCTCGTACAGCACAGAATTGGCAGAAGCAACGCCGTACCCCGGCGTCGAACGTGATTCACTATCGACTCCCTTGGGCGAGGGTTGTTGTCGGCGACGACGGAAGAAAAAGAACACAATGAAGAGAGTGAGAAGCGCACTGCCAATGATGCTTCCAACTACTGCACCGGCGAGCGCTCCGTTGCTGACGCCATCACCAGAGTGGATGCCGGGGGTATTGGTGTGTCCGGTGCCTGTTGACGTTGATGTCCGGGAGGATGAGATGGTCGAGACCGGTGACGATGGTCCTGATGTATATCCTCTCGTCGAAGTTCCTGTCGTCGTCGTCGCCGTCGTTACTGTGCTTTGTGTAGAGGTCGTGGAAGAAGAAGAAGCTGTCTGCGAGATGGCCGTTGTTTGGCCAGCTTGATCCACAAGCACAGAAGTCGTGATGGTCGAAGCCCCAGCAATATACGTTATATGACGCGTAGAAACTCCGCCGGTGATGTTTCCAATCGACTGGTGAACTGTTGTAGGCACTCCTGTGACATAAGTCGTGAACTCCGTCATAAACGTGCTGATGCCATCAGTGCCGACCCATGGAGTGTACGTTGTAACAGCACCGTCAGACCCCTCAGACTGGAAATCCGTCACAGTAGCAATAGGCTGTCCATTAGTATTTGTGATTGTGACAGCACTCAAGGCAACAGTCGCCATGGTGTCTCTAGACTCCTGGTCAGAGGAAGACGATGCAGACGGAGTGTCAAGTCTCGAGGTGGACGATCAGCGAGACGCCCTCAAAAGTAAACATCAGGGAGACCGGCTCTTATGAACACAGCTTCTGGGAGTCCGTTTGAAAAATACAAGCGAGGCTCTATCATACATCGGCTGATTGCGCTAGGGATGCCAAGCGCTCTATATAGAATAGATTATGACTCTATCCGGACTATCACAGGCTAAATTAGGGCAAAACTCATGCCCGACATTCAGCAACAGCAGTGATTCGTCCACCACGCCGCTGTCTATTAATGAGAACCACAGAATACAACAAAGACCGGTTTACCCAGGGGCTGTGTAGTTGCTCCGTACTTATATGCCGTCGGATAATGCAGAGTCGGACCCGGAGTGCTTTTCTGCGCGTCTCAAAGGCCATATACTCGCACCATGGACGAAAAGGAGGTCGTGATGGGCCCTGTCTCTGGCACAGCAGCGAACTGGGTGGAGGAGCGATTCCCCGACATCATCGTTGGAATTGACTTTGGGATGACCTGCACAGGTAGGCATTTGCCCCATCCCAAGTAGACGCATTGACAAACATTGTTTCCCAACTGTAGCTCTTTTGATGTTCTCCCAGGTGTGGCATATTCAACCGGACCCGACTGGAGTCCCCCGAAGACTATTCAGCGCTGGCCTGGCAAGTTGATCAGCGAGTTGGCGAACAAGGTGCCAACATGCGTTATGTATGGGCCCGACGGAAGAACAGTCAAGGACTGGGGATTTGGCTGTGATGTAGACGACCAGACTTCAGAGGTCAAGGAGTTCTTCAAGCTGCATTTGACCCCCCAGTCCCAGGGCGAGAGCTTGGACATGAAGATTTCACGACAAGACGCCCAGCGCTGGTTCCAGGACTACATTCACTGCGTCTACAAACACATTGTCTCGCATTTCCACAGCACGATCCCGGGCTTCGCTACCATGCGAGTCGAGTTCATGTTCAGCGTTCCGACGACGTGGAAGGACGTGCGTATGATCGAGGAGACGCGCGCATTGATACAGCGCGCAATTCAGGGGAAGTCGCTGAACCATTGGGCGTGCATCGGTTTGACTGAAGCAGAGGCTGCTGCTGTCTATGCCTGTCGAGGATATTATCAAGTACGCTTCCACGACGCCTAGGAACTGTCCTCTGCTGATGTATCCAGGCAAATGACATCGTGCTGGTTTGCGACTCTGGCGGTGGAACCACAGTAGGTCTCTCTCTCATACTCTAAGATTATGGTTTTCTAACTCTTGTATAGGACGTAAATGTGCTGAAACTGGTCTCGATACGTGGAGAACCTGTTCGTTTGGAACAGTTTGGGAGCGTCGAGGGTAAGAGCTCAGATTAAACCTCACTTGCTACACTACCTAGGTACATGCTGACACTCTCAGGACGGCCAATTGGCTCTGTCTTCATTGACCGCAAAATACACCAGCTGATTGTCGACAGACTCAGTAAAGTGAGTGACCAGCTCGATCAGCCGGCCAACTACATTGCCTGGAAGATGATCTCGGGTCGTTTTCAGCGCCTCAAATGTGCCTTTGGAACAGACGCAGCACGTACGCCCTATCTGAGTCTGGAGGTGCCTTCTCTCAAAGCACCCGGTGTAGATCTACCAGCAGCAGAGATCTACAATGGCCAGATGCTTATCGGATGGTACGCTTGTTCACATCTCCCCATGACTATTCCCAATATCCCGATGAGTATAGCTGAGCTGAGTAGGGAACATGTGAAGGAAGCCTTTGATACCAAAATCGATGAGATGTGCGCACTGTTGGATAGCCAGATCCAGCAAATGCAGATGAGACATCCGCATAACAGGATCGTGAGTATGAACGCTCCTCGAACCTTCATACCATAGACTAACCCGACTGAAAGTCCTATCTTGTCCTTTCTGGTGGCTTTGGAAGCTCGCCATATGTCAGACAGCGACTGCATGAGAAATACGCCGTCCCTGGCGCTGCGCTGTACTCGAATGTCATCGGGCTACAGGTTCTCATGGCAGAGGAACCGTACGTCCTTACTCCTTACATCTTACTTATCCTACCTTTCTTATAATATCAGACAATTAGCAGTGGTGCACGGAATGGTCATCGACCGGATTCAACAGCTGAAGCGTGGCGTCACAACTTTCGGATCGCGATGCTCGCCTGTCAGTTACGGCATCATCTGTGACCATCTCTATGACTCTGGCAAGCACATTGGCGAGCCCGTCAGGCGTGATCCCCGGGACAATAACATGTACGCGATTGACCAGGTTGACTGGCTGGTAGTTCAGGTATCACATCCCTGCTCTCGAGGGAGGTCCTCTTAAACCAACTAACACAGACCAGGGCCACGCCGTTCCCCATACCGGAATATCAAAGGAATTCCAATTAAAGGTAAAGCCTGGCGAAGAGCATTTGCCATGGAAAGTGCACATCGTCATGTCTACCTATCCGGCCGATAACCTACCCAAGAGTATGGCTTACAAGGGCGTACAACAAGTCTGTAGTCTGGACATCGCCACAGACAACGTCGACCGCAAACTGAAGAATCGTCACTGGTTCAACCCTCGACCGCAGTATTGGCGGGCGACTTTCGATGTCCGCGTTGTCGTTGGCCCTGCAGATCTGTCGTTCCAGTTGTGGTCGAAGGATCGCAGAGTCAGAAGTAGCGAGCATGAGCCCATCAAGGTGCAATGGATGGCTGCGACGACGATTGAGGGAGAGGAGTCAAGTCTGTCGTCTAATCTATCTTAGCTACTAGTATTTCCACTGGTATATAGTGCACCATAATTCTCGGCCGCTGGTATTAGGATATTACTAGTATAAGGCATTGGTAATGATTCCATGTACCTCGTACTAAGATATATATATATATTTTTTTTTTCATTTACCCCTGACAGGGATGCGAATCCTTACTGCAAGCTGTTTGCTCTTGCAAGGTACAAAGGAAAATACAGCTTCATTTTGCAATAAACGGGCCGCTAAAGGGGATTCCGTCCTGCGCCGCACACTAGAGCTGCATGGTCTCCAAAGGCGTGTATTCTGTATTCCTAGCATTATCCCTTATGGGAAAGAATAGGAGATTAGATTAACAGTATATTAAGCAGACTGAGCCGCTGGAGAAGTCTCTGCGAGCTCCCCAGGCTGCAAAACAGGACTACTACTCGTCGTCCTTCCATCCTTCATATGCTTTTTGCGAAATGCGCGGCCGACTACTAGGATATACCTTGGGCCGCTAGCAGTAGTAGCAACCAGTAGTGTTGTTTGTGTCAGTTGCAGTCGTCTTTTCCTTTCAAGCATGGGTTAGGCCAGGCTAGCAAGTGTAATTACCCCAACAGAACCCCAACGCCGACTCCTATCGCGGTATCGTGCGGGGATTTTGGTGATTGTCAGAGTCGTCCACTGTACTCTGGGGACAGGACACCGTTGTGTTGGTTACGTTTGACTTCTCCACGTAGTTTCTAGAAGGGCAACGCTTAGGATAATCGTAGAACTGTCCAGCGTGACAGCACAATAGAACAACCTCCAGAGGTCTGGACGTCGGGTTCATGGAGTTAGTTAGTCTGCATTCGAAGTAAAGTGTCCCATTTTGAAAAATACAAAATGACTCTGTGTACGTAGAAAATATATGTACTTGTATTCTCCCTGGAGTAAGTATCTCCAGATCGGTGGGCCCCATTTACAACACCTATACGGGCTAAACGACTGTCCAGGTCATTATCTGTAGATATGTTAGCATATTCCTTAATGGTCGTGGAATCTTGGTAAGACATTGAGTGATTCGTTTATGTGTCTGTAGTTAGTATAGCAAGTGTCCATCATGACCAGTCTCGGTGTTGATGCAACAATATCTCCCGATGAGTAGAATTACACTGGACATTGACGATAATATTGACATAGAGACACGACTTTATAATTCAGTGACTCCAGCTCTGTCGTCGGGATCTACATACGTCTTGTATACGAAGTCAACGTTGTTGTGTATGGGAACTCCGCATAGATGAAGATATAATAGATGGATAACTGGGAATTCAACGGAGAAAGATCAGTAAGCGTAGATGGTCATTGTTGATTCCATTACTAGGTAGGTTGTTCAAGTAAGGGTTGAAATATCGCTGACCAGGACGTGTTCGCGAGTACATCATTAGACATGGCTATACACCACCAGGCCATATCCTGATCTGTTTCCATTGCGATGGTTCACCCTGTGCGGACAAGTCGAGTACTGGGGGTAAGCCAATAATTTGCTTTACAGGCCGGGACCTTGAAGCCCTCTGTTCTATCTAGAACCATTCTGATGCCATTCCTAACCCTCCCACTCATGTGTCGACGTGGCGCCGGCACTATCCAGTGACCTCTTGATCTGTAAATATACAATTGACTCCGGTGTTGACCTCTCACTTCATGACGTCGAAGGCAAAGATCACGCTCCGGTCTTATGTAGAGGCTTCTGTCCATAGACAACATATCTAATAGCCTGTCAGCAAAAATGGAATTACCTAGGGCAAGAATAGTCACTCACATCGGCCAGTAGGCATGTACTTTCGTATTCTGGATATCCTTACGACACGCAGCCAACAGAGTCTCGAGTTCGTCCGTTGACATCCCCAGGACTTGAGTGCACAATCTGGCCGAGAATCCATACAGACCGTCTAGAGTGTTTACCATGTTCCACTGCCCCAGCTTCTTGTAATGTGGATCTTTTGGCCATCCGTTCTGTGGCCATTTGTACTTCACCTCGACCACGTTGTGGAAGCCGTTGTTTACCATAAACGTCTTGTACTTTTCTGCGATGCCGCTGTCTCGCCCGAGGATGCGGAGCCCTTTTATCAGGTTCTCATTGAGCTTCTCAAAAGACGTCCCCTCCATGGTTCCGTCGTCGGATCGAACAGGAAACGCAAAGTCCTGCAGTTCAAACCAACCGCCTGGCTTGAGGCCTTCGTATACCTGTTGGAACAAACTATCCGTGTCCCCAAAGGAGCCCGCCAGCATTCTCCCGTGGACAAAATCAAACTTCTGTCGAAAGGTCCACTGCTGCTCGAAATCATCTATTTCGAACTTGCAGTTCGGCGGCACCCACGAGGGCTGGATAGGGCTCAGGTCGGTGCCAACCACCGCTGCCGATGGGTGGTTGTCTGCAAAGTCGATAGCCCAGATCCCAGTGCCCGTACCGATGTCCAGGACATGTTGCACCTCCGATGAGAGAGGCGAGTGATAGAGCTTACGGCCCATGGTGATCATGAAGATCTCATGCTGCATGTCCAGGCGTTCCTGTTCCTGTTCATCGTCAGGGATGTAGTAGTGGCCGTCATGATATTTGTGGTAACCACGCCCATTTTCCTGGACGCTGCGGAAAAGACTCGAGCGTACACTCTCGGTGTAGGCCGTTGAGTTGGTATCGCCAAAGGCTGAGTCGGAGTCGCTGGTGTCGGGCTCAATGAATCCCGCCGAGTCGGTACTCCCTGTCATCGGTTGTGTTGATTCTTTCTTGGGGCCTGGTTCCGACATGGAAATGTGCACTTTGAGATAGCAATATTAGATAGAGAGAGAGAGAGAGTATGGAAACTATCCCATACAGTAGACAAAAGAAAGGCGTTGAACTCGACGGTTGCGCGGAACTGCGGGGTGAGGGCATTCGCTGACATTTCTGCAGAGAAAATGTGTGCAGGCCGTACTTTTGTATAACCCGACGGTCCGTGGTCTGATTGCTTCACGGAAGGCCGGAAGAATTACGCATAACTCATAGTGCAGGAGACTAAGCAAGCAAGTCTCTGATGGCGTGAGTGTCAGACAACGCTGATTGTAGGGTTCGGCGTCGCCCAACGATCCGGCGTGCTTTTATGAATCCTATTGTTCTGCACGGACTCATACACTTCCTGCTTAGGAAGGAGATTCTGCGCCTCCAGGAATGCTTTAATTTAGCGCCCTCGACCTGAGGGATTTCATAAATACAGGCTGCTGCAGACACGGACGAGGCCTTTGTGCAGGATCCCCAATTCTTCGACCATGTCTCATCGCTACACCTCCGTATCGCTTGCAGTCGCAGTCGCAGCAGGATATGTGGCCTATCTACTCGGACTGGTGGTATATCGTCTGTGTTTCCATCCTCTCGCCAGATTCCCTGGCCCCAAATATGCCGCGCTGAGTCGCTGGCATGAATGTTACCATGACGTGTACCGGCAGGGCAAATTCATATTCTGGATTGAGAAGCAGCATAAAAGATACGGTGCGTGTGCAGCCGCTTGAGGGATTAAAATGGATATAGGAAAGACATCCTGATTCTTCCAACCATCGCTCAACGTAGGCCCAATCATCCGTATAACCCCCGATGAGCTTCACATTCTCGACTCGGACCTGTGGGAGACTGTCTTCACCAAAGCCGGCCGGGTCGACAAGTATGCCTGGATGTCAAGCCGTTTTGGCAACGATACCTCTGTGTTGACGACGGCGCCCGATGGCCTGCATCGTGTGCGACGAAACGCTCTGAATCCGTTCTTTTCGAGACAGCGTATCTCGGGGCTGCAGAGCATCATCCGCACGAAGCTGGACATCCTCCTGAAACGGGTCGAGGAGTATAGAGCCTTCGAGACCCCCATGCCGATTAGTCGGGGATACATGGCCTTCAGCGAGGACGTCATCATGCACTATTGCTTTGGCCATGACTATGACTCTCTGCATAAACAGGGCTGGACGCCTATCCTGCACGATGCCTTTGCTGGCGTCAGTATTGCAGGCAACACCGCGCTCCAGTTTCCACTGCTGCCAAAATTCATGAACTCTTTGCCCCAGTCATGGATTCAGAGGTTGGATCCGCTGTACGCTTTGATCTTTCGGATGCAGAATGTAAGTATCCGCCTTATATGGACCTCTTGTTCTCCTAGTGCATATCCTTATTGACCGCTTCACGGCGAGCAGGACTTTGGAAGACAGATTCGAGACGTGAAAACGTCCCTGACAGCTACCAGTGCCGCAAACAAGGGTGACAGGTCGACCGTAATCACAGAACTTATTCAAAGCGACCTTCCACCCGAGGAAAAGGCCGATCGTCGACTTCAAGACGAGGTACAACTCATCGTCGGCGCTGGGCTCGCAACCACCGGATGGGCGCTCAGCGTGGGCACTTTCTACCTCCTCAACAACCCTCAAGTCCTACTGCGCCTGCGGAGTGAACTCGACCAAGCCATCCCAGCTTACGACTCAAGTGATCCCACCGCGCACCTAGAATGGGCTGAGCTAGAAAAGCTCCCCTATCTCACGGCTGTGATCAAGGAGGCCATCCGATTGTCGTACTCGACCACCTCGCGCAACGTGCGTCTTCTGTCAAAACCCCTTGAGTTCGGCGAATGGGTCATCCCAGCGCGAACGCCCATCTCAATGACAATACCTTTTCTAAATCACGACGAGGAAATCTTTCCTGACTCGAGATCCTTCGTCCCAGAGCGATGGCTGGACTCTCCAAGAACCGCAAACGGCTCCAGTTTAGACCGGTATTTCTTCGGCTTTGGGAAGGGGAGTCGATCCTGTCTTGGAGTCAAGTGAGTTCGCTGCCACTTATTTCATGTTTCCCTCTCCTCTGACGTCCGTTGATAGTCTGGCTTGGTGCGAGCTATACCTCGTTTTTGCCTCGTTCTTTCGGTTCTTCGACTTTGAGCTGTACGAAACTGATCTCAGCGACGTCGAGTTCGCGCACGACTTCTTCCTCCCGTTCCCGAGACTCGATTCGAAGGGCGTTAGAGTGATTCCAAGGTTGAGGTGATGTCTGCTGTCTGTTATTGTATTACTCTTTATGAGTGTGAAAAGTTCTGTTGGAATAGCATCTAGTTCTTTTGTTTATATTAACTTTGTTTCCTTGTACATCGACTGCCTAAGTGAATGTATGGCCCATAATGGATTCCGTATGTCTGAATGACTTCATCTATCATAACATCCGAACTCTGCAGACACATTTTACTCAGACATCAACAGCGCCACGGCCCTGAAATTGGTGAAATTGGGCCCGCTTCCGACTAGCGTGATGGAGCGATATCGATTCTTTGGATCCAAGACGTAGATTTGGTAGAAAATCGGTCTCAGTTGGCCTTCCGTGTGTTCTTGGATGGCGAGAGAATTGAGAGGTCACAGCGATCATGCAATGGATGGTGGAGATTTCAACAGGCGACAATAAGATCGCCGCAGTACGCGATGGCTGCCTGGAGAAATCCGGAGCGCATCCGGGGTTTTTATTCTTAGCTTCATCTCACTTATGCCTATTTAAACGACCCAGATTCCCAGTCGTCCCACTGAGCGCCGCTTGTTTCTCCTTACATACCTCTTGACCCCTAGAACAGTCTAGTTTGCCTTATCACTGTGTGTTACTGTGTGTCACTATATGTGTGTATGTGTATAGACAGAAGCAAAATGGAACACTCCGCAGACAACCTCCTTGACTCGGTCGACTGGAAGGCTCTCTCGCATGCGTATGGTCAGGCAAGCGATGTCCCAGCCCTGCTGCGACAGCTACGAGATCCCAACAGCTCCCAGCGAGAAAAAGCCTACAACGCGCTATGGGGCAACATCTTTCACCAGGGCACTCGATATTCAGCAACGGCGCACGCAGTGCCGTACCTACTAGAGCTTCTGCGGGACCCCTCAACTCCAGACCGCAATTCTCTAATCAACTATGTGCTTCATCTTGCGCTGGGTTACCAGGTCTGCCATATGCCCGGGGGGGTGAATGTTGCCTCGCTGCGCCAAAAAAAGGACGGATTCCCGACCTTTTATGATAAAGGGTCTGAGACGCTAGCTACGTACGAGGCTGTCCAAGCAGGCGTACCTATCTTCCAGGGTCTGCTTGCAGCAGAGGACGTCTCTCTCCGGATATCGGGGGCGTTCGCACTGGCGTGGTTTCCAGAGGCGACAGGAAGTGTCACTCTTCTCCAGGAGCTCCTGGATAAAGAGCAGAACGCTTGTCTCGTTGCCACGGCGATAGTGGCGATCGGCCTGTTGGAGGGATCGTGGGACGACACCAGACCCGATGGCATCGATGATCTGATCGCTCGTCTTCGTCAGTACGCAGGCGATGAACGTCCGCTAGTTCAGTGGGCGGCCGCAATCGCGCTCGTCCGTCTTCAATATCATGGACCGGAGGACGTTGCAATCCTGATCCGCTCTCTGAAGAAGCCAGAGAGCATCGACACGCACTCTGATGCAGGAGATTTCCTTTTCTGTGACGGGGACGTCGTCAAGTATAGTGCCATTGTCCTTCGTGCCATCACAGGCGATTATCCAGAAATTGCGACTGCTGTTCTGGACGTGTTGTCCCGCTCAAAAGCAGGCGTTGTCCTTCATCTTTTCCCTGTCGCGATGAACCTCGCCTTCGGGAGAGACCCGATCGACTCGAAAACCACGACATTCTCGGATCTGAACGGACTCCAGCAGCAAACTGTGACGGTGCTGGCTGATATGGATGCTAACTATTGGATGTTTGGGGATTTTTCTGGGCCTCTTCAAGCTTGGGGGCTTCCCTGGCGTAGTCGAGAGGAGCTTCGTCGGTACGCGGGGTTGTAGTAGATGCGGATTATTCAACCAATTCTATGAATATTTTGTCCACAAGATAATGAATGGGAGGGAATATGAAGTTATTCGATGAGTTTCTTTGCGATCCGACGGCTACGCGATCACGATAGTACGAATCGGCCGTTGATAAGAGTTGGCCGAAGACTCGCTATACAGAATAATGACCATTCCCTAGGTATTGAATGATGGACATTGTGGTGTTTATTGCTTGGTAAATAATATCCCCCACTGATGCAAAGGCGTCATGTCCACCTGGCAGTATCGCAGCATATCCCACACCACCGTCGCCACAGTATCAAACACAGGCACTCCATGCTGCTTCTCCCAGTGCGCCACGCGCTGCGCAGCTCGTAGATTCGTGCAAAACGTCGTGATGGCGGAGACTTTCTGGCCCGCGACATCGGCCACCATCTCGTCCAGCGTAGCTTCATCAACGGCAGCAAAGTCCGTGTTCTGCGACAGATCCAGATGACGCTCCTTGCGACAATCCACCCCGATGCCTGCGTATGTGCGTATGGTGACCTCCTGCAGATTACCCAGGTACGGCGTCACCAGCCCGAGCTCCGTAATGCCGAATTCCTTGAGGGCCTTGTTCAGCGCCAATACCGATGTCATGGCCGGGATCCCCGTTGCCTTTGTGATGGCTTCGCAGAGAGCCTCGTCAAAGTCAAAGCCCAGCCAGCCTGCGGAGGTGCCGCTCCATCCGATCGCATCAACGCCGGCGTCGGCGAGTAACTGGGCGGCAGCGAGAATTTTATCGTTCTGGAACTGCTTCTGGGCGTCGTCGTCGAGGCTGATTTTGATGACGGGGAAGCGAGAGAAATGCACGGTGACGTTGGGGAGAGACGCGATCATGGCGAAGGTGAGGGGCTCCAGGCTTGTGTTGGAGGAGGGAGTCAACACTCCCAGGCGGATAGTCTTCGTCATCGTGAGGGCTGATTGTAAGTGGGAATTGGATGGTTTCTTTCACGTTCAGAATCTTCCCCGCGTGAGATAATATATTACTAGCGACAGAGTATCTGACTGACTCCAACTTTGCGGTCCCGCCGTCCGGATAACGACGTCGGCCGATGCAGATTGTGTTGGCCGACGCGGGCAACACTTCAATAACGTCCAGATCAACACTACGGGTATGAGGAATTCAATTGATGCATACCTTCCACATTGATATTCTAGGCTTGCATGATATACTACTACCACTACTATATCTAACTAGGGCGGTTACAGACATACTATTCAAGCTGCACTAGAATAGAGACACCCAAGGACTTCTTTTCAGACGACATACTCATCATGGATAGCGGTCATAGCGGTGCCTGACAGGTTCACAATGACCAAATATGGAGTACTCAGTGCCCACTGCACTGCCCTGGACAGACCTGGAGCATTCGATTATGGCCCAGCTTTGGTGCCAACCATGACGGTCCTGCATGGCCTGGCCTTGTTTCGATTTACTAGACTCGATCTCGCTGGGTCTCGATCAGGTTCTTCAAGCTGTGATTGGGCTTAGTACCAGCACCGACGATGGGAGATCTCAAGGTCTTGCATAGCTGCATCTGCAGCCCGAGTTGGTCTCCCAGAATTGCTTTCAACCTCCACAACGTGCCCTTGCCTTTGTATATCATAGACGTTTGAATCAGTTGACGGCCAGTCCGAGTCAGCCACAGCAATGAGCGTGTCTCGAGTGCGAACTATAGTATGCAAGATGCCTACTGCAGCCAACTTAAGGAGCATGAAGCTAACTATCAATTGGTTCGTTCGACTCGGAAATACCCATCTCATTCTGTGGATAACTGGCAGAGATTTCTCGCATTGAAGCATGGAGATATACTCCCTACACACTACATAAGCTTTATTGCACGATCTTATTGCTAGAGGTCCATTTCGAATTACACTCTTTCTACGACACAAGGCTTGGAATTGGAGGCTCGCACCGAGTACACAGGTTGAGAAAATCCCACATTCATTGAGGATAGCGTGCATGAAAATAGCTGCACGTTGCAGGGATTCAACTAAGCTTGAATATCAATAGTAAGTGGCCTCTACCGGCGACTGGCTGCCCGACTGGAAGAAGGAGATGAAGAGATGGAAGTGGATAGAAGAGGGGATTGCCACGTCACAGGTTGTTGGTTACATGGCTTTCTTACTGGCCCTTTATTGATGAAAAGGTGCTATATATCATTAAATAGCCTTGTGCTAATACATGCAGCTGCATATAGCTTTGAACAAACACTATCTCAGAAGACACCTCAGACCAGTAAAACAAGGATCTAGATGCTTTGTCCTTTTCTATTGGTGAAAGATATCACTCATGACAGCAGACTTGCATTCCTCTCAACCCGGTGCGTCAGACCTGCCCAGGCCTCGGCGACAGCTCTGAGTGACAGGGTTCCCCTTATCAAGTACTTATGTTAGACTGTATATGCTGCTAAAGCCATATAAGGGGGGTTTGCCTCTCCATGATGTTGTCATATCGCTTGCCTCTCAGGCTATAAATATATCTTTAACTTCCAATCTCTATAGTTTATATCTGCAGAGCATGAGAAGCAGCGTCGCGTGTTGCCCCTACCTTTCAAGAACCCTAAACTCACTATTTGAAATCGCAAAGATGGATTATTCAAGTAATAAACCATCGTCAAATCACTCATGCTTCTAATCTAGAATGTGCCAAGTCAACGTTGCCACCAAGATTTATACATGTGGTTGCAGGGTCAAAGAAGACATGAACTTCGTGCCCTGCAAGGATGTTGGCACCCCTAAGTGCCCAGGTCGCATTCCAAAACCCCTGGCCTCACATAGAGAGAGGGGGAAATGCGAGAGATATGGTTGCCCGAATCCATGATCGATCAGTTCCGCGACCAGCATCGAAATTGAGGTTTATGTGGAGGGTTGATGGCTCCTCTGGAACGGTGCTGAAGGGACACTGAAGGGGCATTGATTATGACACGCTAGTTCAGATGGTATTTTATTCAGTTCAGTATAACCGCATACTTCACGATTTTGATGGAATTTGCGTCATTCTTTTTCACTGCATCAGGGTCTCAAACTGCCAAGACTGGTCTGCAATAAGTGCACTCAAATCAGAGTATTCTCCTGCCCAGCACCGTTGTATCACAACTCCAGCTTCCATTCCGTCAACCGGTGGGTACCTTTTGGAGGCAAACAGATCGTCAACCAGTTCTTGGTATTTCTCCATCTCCTCTAGAGACTCGAATGAACCTGGAGGCCGGTAGGGCCAATGGCCGGTCATTATCGTATAGTAAATGGACCCGAGGCTGAAAATGTCCGTGCTTTTCGTCGATTCTGGCGGATCGCATGGATTAAAAAATCCAGCATCGGGCAAATGCCGACCATCTATTTCCCCATTTGTTGAACCCCCGAAGTCACAGAGCAGAAGATCGAGTTCGTTTCCGGCAACCGAGTGTAACAGAAAGTTCTCAGGTCGAAGATCGGAGTGTATCACACCTTTTCGATGAATGAATTGGATCGCCTCCGCGGCCTGTGTGCGCTATTTGAACCGTAGCGACATGTCGATGCTAGCATGATGCTGGTCAATGTAGTTCTGTAGATTGCCATCGCTTGCTTCGGCAAAGAATAATCCGAATGGGTTGTCCGAGACGCCCTTGAACCTAAAGAAGTCAATCGCCGGTCACAAGAACTTTGGGGCTTACGGACTCTATTATTCTTGGATGTAATCCTAGGATTTGCAGAAGTCGTTCTTCCACCTCAAAACTCCGCTTCATGTCTCGAACGAAACACTTATCTGCCGCTGACTTGGAATGCCACCAAGAGAATCGTGGACATTTGATGATGACGCCTGGCGCCACGCGTGCAATACGGGAAGTTGAGCCTTCGCCCAAGATTTCGCCAAGCAGAGGCTCGTACGGGACCGGGTCCTCTTTTTCGATGTTTATGGTACCTGGACATTCCGTGAATTCCGTGATTGACGTTGCATGTGTATCGTCCACCGTACCTAGATGTTGTTCCCCATTGACAGGGTCTCCTGCACTCAACATCATCTAGCTTCTCAAGATTTGGGAGACAAACTTTAAAGAGCAGAGGTAGTTTCAAGCTAATGAGACGATACAGATGGTATCGCAGAACTGAGAAAAAGGCGAAGCCGTGATTCCAAATGCTTGTCAACATTTTGGAGATGTGCTAGGAGGGAGTCCTGTGACAAGGAACTGAAGACAAAGAAAGGAGGTCGTTTCTTGCAAACTGCTCAAACAACGGCATGATATGCACAGACCAACAGGTACAATTGAAAATTTAAGTCCTCTCCCTCTCTAACAGGAGCAGGCGAGAATGGCTATCTGAGATGGAATCATGCATAACCAATTTCTGTCCATGATCTTTGCAGTTTCAAGACCTACGATCAGAGGGGGTAAGAGAGCTACTCCGTACTGGATCACTCTAGTGGCAGATTGATCGGATGCTGCATCCACTTGGGCCCACAAGAATCCAACGCGGACGACGGGAACTATGCCGCGACTTTGGCGCCTCAAACCAACCAAGACGGTGCCTGTCTAATTATACGCCTTCTGACCTGCCATTATCAGGACCCGGATCTGTACCACGGCGATAGTAAATCTGGCCCTGAAGATTGGATATCGTATGTCACTTGATCGCATGACCCTTGCCGAACTCTTTTGACATTCAGCATTGTTTAGGCAGACAAGTTCGGTCGAGCCTTCGATTTATAGGGGTTTAATGGAAAACTAACCTTACATCCTGCCTCACTTCATTTTCCTTCATAGTGACTGCCATATTCACGCAATAGTGCTTGATCTGGTGCGGTCTGGACTGCGGCGCCAACTTCCTCGTCCAAGGCAAGAAGCACGACGAGCTGAGAAAAAAAAAGTACGGCATCATTGAGACCCATCTCGAAAGTTTCCTGAAAATGGCACCGGGGTATTTAAAGAAGAAGCATAATGTCGAGGGGTCCTTGGTGGAGGATTGTCTGGGTGCCTTTTGCTGCAGATGCCGCGGTCTCATCCAGGAGGAAAAGGAAGTCCTTCATCGTCAACAGACTCAGAATACATCTGGTTACCAGAAGCCCCAGGGGATGGAGTATCCATGAAACCCTGGACAGTGTCTTCTTCTTCTGCTTCCATGAGAATATGTTGTTCACTGCTTGATATACCATTGGATGTCACCATCCGCGCTTACGTATAATAATTCATCTTATTATATGCAAGTATATTTCTCGGTACTAGTTTGGAATTAAATATGCCTTGCAGCGAAATGCAGCAAGTGTCCTTGCAGCTTATGAACGCTCTTTTTAGGCAAGGCACATGCAGTACTCGATATTAATGCCTGGTACCAAACAAGTAATCGGTTCTATTTTGGAGAAATATCATGAATTTACTGAAAATCAACAAAACAATGTATTCATTCGCAATATACACAAGAAGTAGTATATACACGTTTACAGCCTAGATACACTCCCCAAACCAGCCCAATACGCATAATCCTTGCGTACATCCCTTTCTCCAATCTAAAAAGTAAATTGCGATTCTCGGACAAATGCAGGAAATTAAACAATAGTGACGGTCTGGTTGAGAACCTCAAGCAGTGGCCAGGGTCCCGCCTATTCACCCAAAAGAGTCAGCATCACCCCTCAATCAGCTCAACTGTGTCAACTTACACCAACGAGTGTTGCATGTGCCACGCCGACAAGTCCGCGGCCCTTGGCAGTGCCTTCGGGCACAGTTACAGTGAAGTTCTCGTATGGGGGGTTGTAGGTCTCATGGTAGACCGGGTTGAAGGGCCCGTTGTAGAGAACCGTGCCGAGGAATGAAGCAGCAGAGTTACAAGGCCTGTCTGGACAAGATTGTAGACCAATTGCGACTGCCATCTCAGTGGAACCAGTCAAGGAGTTCTGATGGAGCACGGTTAGTTAGTGGGTACTCTCTCTACATATTCACAGCTCTCGCATCCAGGATTCTTCGGGAGTAGAGCGTATGCATTCGCCCACTTACAGGACGTTGGACCTGAACGATAACTTCACTTCCAGCTTCGAGTGTTGACCCTTCTGGTAGTGATAAGGCAGCGTTCTGAGCCAGGACGCTGGCGACAAGAGATGTCAGGATGGCGAAGGTCTTCATTTTGGATTGGGAGGGTTGAGTTCAAGTAGCAATAAAAGAGAGATGGGAGATATTGGATCGAATTTAATCAGACGTATTCTGTTGCTCTCTCAGCATCTGATCGACGAGAAGGTCTATTTTATATCTGCTCCCTTTCCCCGGAAGCTTGAACCGAACAAGACAACACTCTGAGACATGGGGACGCCTTACACCCCGTTATTATGGCGGGCCTGAAGAATGGTGCAACGGGTCTATTGGCTGCGTGCTAAAGAGATGATATTAATATATCACCACTAGGAAGAAGTGGGCAGGATGTGCTGCAGATCCATCCGAATCAGTACTTGATTCTGTGGTTCTTCTGATGTACAGAAGCAGTGGCGGTGAACCTGCATTGAGAGACAGAGAAGAGACTTCATTCTCACAGTGATACTGGATGGGTGATCTCGCAGGAAATGAGACATCGCCGTATTGCTGGTTCACAGCCACACGTCGCTGCAAAGGATGTCTGAGTATGACATCAAATCAACCATCCATGGCGCTGCATCGGGCATTTCTTGCTGGATCAGCCTCAAGGTTTTATTTCCACTCGGTCCGAAGGTTTTAGATCTAAAATAGCATCAATGCTACTCGACTAGAGAATTTTGTCCATGTGAGATCCCGAGATTGTCAGATCTGACCATGGCCATTTACTACCTCGCTGTCATACCCTGAACTTTTGGATATCTTGAGCATCTCCCGGCGCCAGACCATTCTATATTTCGTTCGCCACCAACGAAGGAAATCGATGCCTAATATTCGTTCCAAATGTAGATTTGAATTTACTCGAGACAATCTCGAAATACCAAAGCGTACCTTGCTCGTGTTCCTCCAGACAACACACAACACGACACGCTTCTATTAATCAACTCCACGCTAAATTCTGACCTCTTCTCATCGTCAAAGAGGTTACAGTTTTCTATACTAATTAATCTGGTCCATAGTGCATTCGGCTTACTAGAGTCTCGTTATCTGCCCTCACCATTATGTAATCGCGGTTAGTATATTTATTCAAACGCGAGACCATCAGCTTACAGACCAGCTGTTCATTTCCTCACCATTGACTATACCCCTTCTTCCAGAATGGACTTTAAGATCGAGCCCGTGACTCCAGAGGACGCAGAGGAATTAGCAGAGGTTTTCTTCCACTCCTTTTCAGACGATTTCAGCCGGCGTCTTTTTCCCCAGACCGACGATGTTCGCGTCTGGTGGATCGAGAAATTCAGGGATGATGCCGTACAGGCCCAGACCAAAGGGAAAACCAGCTTCCTCAAGGTAGTTGGTACCGCAGAACCTGGCCAGAAGCCTGTAATCGCAGCCTTTGCTCTGTGGAAGCTCCCGAAAACTACCCCCGAACCTGAGGAGGAAGGCCACGTCACTTGGCCCGACAGCTCAGACTCCGAGCTGTGCGATCAATTCTTCGGAAAGGCGGAAGAAGAGCGCAAGCTTGCCGTGGAAGATCAACCGCATTACTGTAAGATAATATTGTCGACTAGGTGTGGTCGCAGCTAACATGGCGTAGACCTCGACATCCTCGGGACTCATGCTGACTTTGGGCGTCGCGGATTGGGCTCCAAACTCGTGGAATGGGGGGTAACGCGTGCGGACGAGGATGCGCTGATGAGTTTTATTTCTGCTACACCACAGGGGCGTGGGTTGTATGAGAAACATGGGTTTAAAGTTGTCAATCTCTATGAAGTTGTGCCTGGTCACTCTCAAGCTTCCATGGTCCGGCCAGTGAGGGGGATACATAGAGGTTGATAATAGGCAGATCTCCTCACTATTAAGCGTGCGAATAGTTTCTAGAATCATTCTCTGCGAGACTGATATATCAGTACCAACGTGTTCAATTTCGGGTCAGGAACATACTCTAAGACATCGATTTGGGCATCTCGTTAGCAGCCAATAAGCACGGATAGAGCCAGGCTGAGTTGGCACCATAAACGGGGAAGATGGAGTCATTGCAGGTCAAGCTTGAGCTGGCCGAGTGCGGGGTTGGAGAACTCACCTCGAATGCATGTAAATCAGATATCAATCCCAACCCTCTTGTTGAACGTATGCGACTGGGTTGAGCAGGATACAATAATAAAAACAGCGAAGCCATGGAGAAATACACATTCCCGACAACGCCAAAAGCCAATCCCAAAGCCATAATCCAAGGCCCAACATATCGCTTCACTCTCCTCACAGACCGCCTGATCCGCTATGAATGGGCAGGAGACGGACAATTCGAGGATCGAGCCTCGACGTTTGCAATCCATCGCGACTTTCCACTGCCTGAATTCCGCTCAGTGGATGGGGGAGACCTCGAGGTTATCACAGAGCACTTTCACATGAGCTACTCCAAGCAGAAGTTCAGCCCCGAGAGTCTGGTATTTCATTTCAGTGGCAAAAGCGTCAAATACGGCACGCCCTGGCGATTTGGAACACCAACAGAGTTCAATCTCGGAGGCACAGCTAGAACACTGGACCAGTGCGATGGACGCTGCGATATGGGCCAGGGCATACTTTCCAAGGCTGGATATGCCGTGATTGACGATTCCAAGTCCATTCTTTTCGACGGAAAGGGGTTCGTCGCTGCCAGAAAGCCTGGAGATCGGTTCGATGGATACCTATTTTGCTACGGGCGTGATTATCGAGCTGCCATGTCGGACTTTTACCACCTGTCGGGCAGGCAGCCGGTTCTGCCTCGCTACGTGTTTGGGAACTGGTGGAGTAGATACTACGCCTATCACCAAGACGAATACACGCAGCTGATGGACAAGTTCCGCTCAAAAGACATTCCCCTCTCAGTCGCCGTTGTTGATATGGACTGGCACTACGTCTCAGATGAGCGTGTGCCCCATGCCGGCTGGACAGGCTACACATGGAATCCGAAGCTATTCCCTGATCCTAAGAGGTTTGGCCGTGAGATCCACGAGAGAAAGCTGAAGATCACGCTGAATGACCACCCACACTCTGGTGTCCACGCCCACGAAGATGCATACGAAGAAATGGCTCGTTTTCTGGGACACGACACAAAAGACAAAAACCCCATTCTCTTTGACCCGACTAGCCCGAAGTTCATGGAAGCTTATCTTGGAATTCTGCATCGGAGGCTTGAAAAGCAAGCCTGCGACTTCTGGTGGATTGACTGGCAACAGGGGCCGTACTCCAAGGTCCCAGGATTCGATCCTCTATGGCTACTGAATCACTTCCAGTATCTAGATAGTGGGCTCGATGGAAAAAACCCGCTTGTTTTCTCGAGATACGGCGGCCCGGGGAGTCACCGCTACCCTGTGGGTTTCTCAGGAGACACTGTTGTCAGCTGGACCTCGCTCGAGTTCCAGCCAGAATTCACAGCAACTGCCTCGAATATTGGCTATGGATGGTGGAGCCATGACATCGGCGGCCATATCCACGGCTGCCGCGACGACGAACTCTTCACTCGATGGACACAGCTCGGTGTTTTCTCGCCCATCATGCGCCTCCATTCAACAACCTCGCCGTGGATGTCCAAAGAGCCGTGGCTGTACAGCAAGGAATGCGAAGCCGTTGTATCTGCTTTCTTGAGATTCAGACATCGCCTGATACCCTATCTGTATACAGAAAACCTCAGCGGCGTTGCGCGCGCACAACCGCTTGTCCAGCCCATGTATTGGTCCTATCCCAATTCTGAACAAGCATACGAATTCCCAAACCAGTACCTCTTCGGCCCTGAACTCCTAGTTGCGCCCATTGTCCGGCCCCGCGATCAGAGGACGAGTATGGCATCAGTCAAGGCATGGCTCCCGACTCATACACGTTACGTGGATATATTCACGGGGACGGTGTACGACGGCGATCGCTCAATTACCTTACATCGACATCTCCACGAATACCCAGTCCTTGCGCGTCAGGGATCAATTATACCGCTTGACGGTGACGCTGTCCCACAGAACGGAGGTCTGAACCCAGACTCAGTCGAAGTGCTCGTAATAGTCGGCAAAGACTACACTACCAGCATGAAAGAAGACCCTCAGAACGACATATTCCAAGACAACGAGGCCAGAACGGTGGATTCCCAGATACGAACTATGCGGTTCAGCTTTGACCAACAACTTGGGAAACTAACGGCCGATGTGAAGAGACGCCAGTGGAGTTTCCGATTTCCAGGCATTGCCTCCAGACCACCCGACTTGAAGGTCCTGGTTGATGGTCTAGACCGCACTGCAGAGGCAATTGTTTTCCTTGAGTCATACCCCAAAGCATCAAGTCTCCTCGTGAAATGCCCCTCAGCGTCCCGAGATCAGTATTCCATCGTCGTCGAACTTGGGAGGGACCCTCAGCTGAGCGTGGTCGACCACACACCGCGCCTTAGGCAGTTGATCATGCAGTTCCAGATCGAGTTCAAAGCCAAGGATAAGCTATGGAACGCTGTAGACGGATACCAGCGCCGGCCTATTAATGCCACGATCGGCACGTTGCTGTCCCTTGGATATGATGAAGCTATTGTCGGACCAATTATCGAGTTGATCTCGGCAGACAGCAGGGGGGCTGCTCAGGTAATATAGATCTTAGTGAGATCTAGATGTACACACGTAGATCTTGGACGTTATCTTATACTGCCTTCCGAATACTATAAAAAATCTTATTCAGCTATGTATGGCCTTGCTTGGGACTTGCACATGTTGTCTATGAATTTACCCTTAGTCGAGCCTATACTACTTCGCTGGAAATACACAGGGAAATGGGAACAGACCTTTGGTTCTATCTAGTTCAATACCATGAATCAGAGACAGCACCTACTATTAGTAAGGATCAGGGACAGGCGCACGGGTGAGCTTAAAGTAACCCGGCTGGAGACTCTGATACACCCCAGAAGGGTCGTATCTAGATGCAATATCTTGTAATCTCGCCTTGTTCGCCGCACCGTAACTGGCAATGACATCCTGGAACTGGCTCGCGTAGTTCATGTAAATGTACTCATTTTCGACGCCCACATCTTTCGCATGTGCAGCCACCCCCTCGAAGAAGCGATTGACGAACCCGTACACAGTGTCATCGTCCGAGGCATTATCCCACCAGCAGGAAATATGCACGATCTGGATCGGACCAGTAGAAGGGTCGAGTCCGAGGGCATTACCCCCGTATTTCGACATTTTCCTTAAAATTGGCTCCGTGAGAGCCTGGATGACCAGTACCGGGAGCACACCAGCGACATTGTCGACCTGGGAAATGACAGAGTAGAAATACTGCACGAGCCAATTGGTAAAGTCCTCGTCTAGTCTGACGGAGATATTCCAGTACACTTCACGCAGACCGTCTCGGTTGCTGGCCTGGATGTACGCGCAGTATTCGGCCAAGGTTCTGGTCGCCGTTGTGTCTGAGATGGCGGCGATAGAACGATATGGTTGGAATATAGCAGGGTTACTCACGTTTTGGACGTAGGTCAACTCTGCTGAGGCAATGTTGATGCCCTCTAGTCTGCCGAACGCGACGTATTGCTGGGCATTCCCGTCGACGGACGCATTGTTCACAACATCAATGAAGGCGCTAATGACGCTGGGGACTTTGTCTTCAGTAAAGACCCGGGTCGTTCCTCTCAGTAATGGACCAGGGAAGGTGTATAGATTGAATTTAGTAACGAGTCCGAAGTTGTTGCCTCCTCCTCGCAGGGCCCAGTAGAGGTCTGGATGTTGAGTCTCGCTGGCAGTCACTATGGCGCCTGTTGCAGTCACAACCTAGAGGAATGTGAGAACCTACTCATATATAACTGAGTCCAGCCATCTTACCTCGAAGCTCTCCACGTTGTCCAGCGCCCAGCCGTACAGATTCGAGTAGTAGGAGATGCCTCCGCCGGTCGTAAGCCCTCCAACCCCAATACTCGTTACTCGCCCGCCAACAACAGCTAGACCATGAGGCTGTAGAGTTGTATACACCTGGCCCCATGTGTTACCCGGCCCGACATATGCAATGGACATATCTTCACTCAGAGTAACTTCATTCAGGTCCCTGAACAAAACCGTAATCCCGTCGGGGCTACTGGAAGCCCCAGCAAACGCCGCATGGCCACCACTTTTTGCAGCAAAGGGACACGAGGTGAGTCGCGACAGCAATACCAGAATCGAGACGTCGGTGTCCACAGCAGGGATGAACATGCAGGATGGTCGCACTTCTTCCTGCTGCATGGACCAGTACGAGCCGCTGACATTCTGATACCCGGTGGTGTTTTGCGACAACACTCGCTCTGGGCCGTAGAGATGGCTTAATGCCCCGCACTGCAATTGAAAATGGTAGAGAAATATGTTAGAAATTGAATCGCAAGTTCACATCCCCAGAAAAACCGATGGGGGCTCGAAAACACTTACAGCGGCATGACAGCTACTCTCCAGGGTCCCCTCGCGCAGGTCATTGAGCTGAGGAATCGACGACACGTCTACTCCCTGCTCGTACAGCGCGCTCTGGACATCAAAATCGGGTGTCTCTAGAGGGCTCCCAATGGCCAGAGCTACACCGTACTTAGCAAGTAGTATCGTAGCCAGGAGGCGCGTCATAGTCTGGACAAGCTGCAATCTCATAGTACACGAGGGAAAAAGCCATTGACAGCGCCCTTTTTAATAGGAATTGTCCTTTCTATTTATTACGCGGAACTTCTCGGAAAAAGCCCAGAAGCGCAGACACAGGATCGACGTGTTGGTGCTTGGAGAGTAAGCAAGAAAGCAGAGGAAGCAGTCCGGATTGTCATAGCCACCCTTGCTTAAGCTGCCCAGGTGGAAGTGCAGTGACACGCTGGATTCTACTCGTCAGGCGTCCAGACTTGACAGACTTGTATAAGGAGGAGCATCCGGACTGAATTGGCCCCTTGAATGTGACCCATCAATGCCGCAGTAGGATGCCTGAAAATGCACTGTTTAGAACGGGATACGATGGACTAGTACTTAACATCAGCGCTAGAATGAAACAAACTGTCGGATCTATTAATATCACGGCTGAACATACAAAATTCCTCATCCCGCCGCGTCCTTCATAGCAACACGCATGGAAAGGGGAGCAAAACTGCACACACTAACCAAGTACAGACTGACCATTGTCCAAGCGCCAGCATAAATAACTCTTCCACGATGCAATACACTCGACGCGTCTCCTTTGCTCATTGTTTGTGATACTTCCTGGGTACGCACTACGTTATTTGTCAGCTCTTGCAGCCTCAAACATATCCTTATCCCATCCGTATAGCGTCTTCAATCGCTTGGCAAAGCGAAGGACATAAACGCCTTCGATACGCGACCGATGTGGCCGATGAACAATAAATGGTCTTTGGGCGCCGAGACCCTTGGGAGGAACGAATGTGAAGATCGACCCCGTCTTGGGGATGACGGCAAAGCCGACGTCGACCATGGCCGACTGAAAGGAAGCCCATGATACAGAGCCTTGAGATTCAGCCCTGGAAAAAACAGTTTCGAAAACATGGAATGTTGTTTGTTTGACCTTTCGGATGCGCGCTGGGAGTGCCGGGTTCGGTGGTCGCCGTGCTTCCAGTCTTTGCTCTCTTGACGGGTTGCGAGGGCGTGTCTCTGGAACCGGCAAGTAAGATGGTGTCAGTTTATACGCATTGATTGCCCTTCTCTCGCATGCGTGTTTCATTGAATGCAGTGTAGCCTCTGCAAGCTCCCGGTAATGATTTTCCAGATCTTTTCCAGTCTTCTCTAGGATAAAGTTGTCTAAACTTTTCCACGCGTTTCCTGCAACGTCCGAGTTTAGTAGATTGCATACAGGAACCACATACTCTTGGAGATCCAGCTCCGCTTCGATTGCATCCATTTTGCGAGTCAGGGCCTTCAAGCGCGAGAGATAGCGTTGGCCCTTTCTGTTGTGCTCACGAGGCAAGCATATGGATGACGAGAGGCTATACACAAACCCCGTTGTGAACGAAAGGGCCCCTAAAGCATTACATTCAGCAAACGTAAAACTGTCTTCTTCTAGAGGCTCTCCCCCATGCAATTGATTCAACCCCAGGATACACTCCCGGGACTGGGCAACAGTAGTCTGCGAGTCACAAAGTCGGAGCAGATAGTGCATTTTGGAGTTGGACGTAGCAAGCAGTGAGGGCTTGATTTTCATCGTGACCCCGTCGACAGCTGCCCCGGAAGTGCACCAAAAGTATTCAGAGCCCGAGGATACTGCAACATGGCGTCTTAGGAGCATTCCAGTCCTTGAAATCTCGAAGTGGCAGACTTTTGTCAGTTCTTGTAGAAGGGTAGCTTCATAGACAGAGTTGCCCTGATCTTCGATGAGAGCCCTGAGGATATCGGACACCCAGCCCCAAACTGCCACTACTAAGTTGGCATTAAGGGCGACTTGAATAAACGCAATGGATTTATAGCGATCCAGACAGACGGGAAGACTGAGCCCGTATTTCTTTCGAACAACCTCTGGGCGGCTGAGGAACTGGCTATTGACTGCCCGTGCCATAAAACTTGGCTCAGCACGACAACGGGAGGCAAAGCCCTCAAGTGAAGATTTATGATCCTGGACATGTGTGAGGAGGTCAGGTAATGCGACTTTTTCGACCTTTGAATCGGACAAAAGAACCGCGCAAGTTTCAGTCTCGAGTGATGGAATTGTAAGCATCGCCCGGGGGGGGGGGGGGGGGGGAGAGAATATCCTCGATCGCGATGTTATACAGCACTAAGAGCATGTACTGGCGGCGGACTATGAGATCTCCAGTTCCACGGGGGACACAATATTTGGGGTCATAGATTTCAGATGCAGAACTCCTACCGAGTCTCCTGCGGCCACTGTTTAGTACGAGGTCCGAATCCCCTGGGTCACCCCCTAAGACCTTTGCAAATCTGCTCGCGTAATGATGTTGTGGCTCGATGGGACATATGGTCAAGGAGGTGATCTGAGTTTGGTCGAGTTATATCTTCCACATTCCACTCCGGTATAATCATCCAGAAGTCGCTTGCTGATCGATCGGTTGCGTATGCAGGCAGCTCCCCCTTGGCCTCCGCAGTCTTCATAACCTTCTCTCGGTCAGCTTTCCCGAGTAAACGCCATGCTTCCTCTATACTTTCCCTGTGGAGTGCATACTTTCGCTTGAGGTCACCGGAGATTGCGCCATAGGGACATGTGTAGTTCAGTAAAGTCAATAGATGACGGTATGATCAGAGAAGTTTGTATGCTGGGCAGCGTTGTATTAAGAAGACACAGCGGGATGAGTACCTTTTATGGTCTCCCAGCTGTCTGTGCCAGGGCGTTATATGGCCTAATACTTTACTGCCTCTCTTTCTTTCTTCTGTTGCCATCTTTTGTGCTCTCGATCTCTCTTCTCTATACTGTCTCTGAGTCTTTCACATCGTCCTTCCTGAAACTATTCTCCCACAAGGAGTATCTATGAACTCCTGTAATTAGGGATATCATTCAACTCTTATCCAGATGGGCGATCATCCGAGCTTCCGTCAACGAGTCCTTGTCGTGTTTAGACAAAGTCTGCAGGACCCTGTAACATGTTGCAATGTTTGTGAGTATGTGGTGGTGCAAGAGCTCCTTTATTTCCATCCAAACCGACTCTCTGATGAATTCCGTTGCAGAACGCTGAATTCTGCTTAACTGATTGAGCATTCCAGTATTTGCAGGTTGAGAGGATACTCGGTTGTTTTGATATCAAGTAGTGGTAGACCTATAAGAGGACAACCCTCCTTCGAATTTATAGAGCGTGAAGCATATCCAAGACCATTGAGAATAGAAGACACTCTGTATGTGATGGCAGAGATTGAAACTGAAATAAAATTAATGAAACAACAACCCCATAGTGTGAGTGTCCAATGTTCACGATGGCCCTTGTTCTAACATGCGTATTCCGGCTATATTCCTATGCAGGATCCGCTAATTGCAAAGCACGATATCACTTTCTCTGTATCTGGAGAAACATATCAAGGACTGACACAATGCCTATTGGGTTTGTGGTGCGGTGGTTCAAATGCTGACAATTTAGGCTCATTGATTAGATGAAGCCCTAATTGTGTCCTGAAGTACTTCCCAACTCGCCCCTCTTTACGAGGTTTCATCGTGCGTGCTGTATTTGAAAGGGAATGGGAAGACGAAAATTTGGATTTCTTTCATGGGGTTTCTTCAATTGAGCCGATATGAGACACTCGCATCATGAAACTCCAGGTCATTCACGGAGTCTCAGAGGTGAATAGTGGATAAACTGAGGACCAAAGCCCATCTATACTTGACACAGGCATTAGTCTCATGCAGTTCAAACCCCCACGCTACATGAAGTCACGAAATCCTTACTGTGATGATGAAAAGCAGCAGTCTGGGAATTTTCCCTTTTGATACTGACATAGCATAGTTGCCAGTGCTAGCTGGCCATCTTGAACATGGATCTGGCATCACCTATTATCTGTGCCCTGACAAGATCCCCAGCTCTACTAAAAGCCACTCCAGGTTCTGCTGCGACACCCGCGTTCTGGGGTGATCTGGTCCAAGCCTTCTTTCGTTGCCATTGCTGACAGAAGACAAGGAATGGTTTGGCGTCCTCCAATTTATCGATCTTGATATATGCGACGGCGAGGTTGTTCATGATTCCAATAGTTAGCGGGTCTTCTCCGCGGCTGGACCTGTGAGAGGCTTCTAACGCCTTCTCTAGCAGATGAATAGCCTTAACAGTGCCACCGTCCTGCTCCTCAAGGGTCCCGTAGGTACCTGCCAAGTTCATCATGCATTTGGTCGTGCTTTCGTGGCCTCGTCTAGACTGTATTTTGCAATCTGGACCGCATTTTCCTGTATCTCAATGGCCCGGGTATATTGGCCGAGAGATCGATAATCGACTGCGAGCAGGTCCATCGATGCGATGGTTAGGGTGTTGTCCGTGCGGAGAACTCATGTGCGTATCTCAAGCGTCTTCTGGTGAAGCTGAGCGGCCTCTTCATAACGACCGTCATTCGCATAGCTGTTCGCCGAATTATTCATACTTGCCGTTGTCGTTTGGGTATTCTCTCCCTCCAGGCCGAGCATTATATCCAACGCCTTCTTCTCAAGCTCTAAGGCTTCCGTCTCCCGTCCTACCCCCTTTAATTCCAAAGGTAGGTTGTTGAGACTTTTAGCTGTGTCCACATTGTTGTCACCCAGGATCCGCTGTCGTCGGGAGAGCGCTTCTCTATCCAAAGTCTCCGATTCCCCATATCTTCTTTGCGCTCGGTAGCAGAACGCAAGGATAGTCTGCGTAGTGAGGGTTTGGCTGTGATTTGGGTCAAGATGGCGGCCACATAATTCCGTCACGTCAATAAGAGGCGCAATTGCCTGACTTTACTCCCCGTTGTCCTGGAGCTCTGATGCACGATGAACCAGGTCCGAGATTCGGTTTCGTGGTGTACGGGTCTCTGGCATTGTTTGTTGTTCTTCCCTCATGGCAAGAGAGTCTGATTTAGCGCATTGGTTTCAGAGAAAGCTGGATCTTATGAAAGAACAAGCAATATTTAAATTACTTCATGGGCTGTATCGAACAGGCATCCATCCAGCGTGGGAAGATCAGAATAGAGGCACAATCATCATTCGACGTGACGGATCCATAGTGAGAAACAGTCTGCGTCCGGTGGCTGCCTTGGTGGCTTTGTATTGATACATGCCTACTCAGTCAAAGGCCTTGGTCCGAAAGATGTCCAAGATAGATCCGAATGATCTGCATGTAAAACATAATTAAAGCAGGGTCTTAGTGGGCGGTGCGGATGAATATAGAGAAAGCTTGCGCATGAGACACTGAATAGAATCATGGACTACAGAGACAGAAGGAGCAAGACAGGTCTTAGGTGGTCTCGTCTCTGTCACATTTATAGCTATTTTCAACAAAGAACGAAATGTCGAGGAAGATTCTAGTGAGCTACACAAAACTCCCTTTTGCGAAATCTCTTTCAACCAGAGACTTATTGCCTCAACGAACATCTCTGTAGACTATTCACATTCTCAAGTCCGTGATTTTATAGCTTCAGAGGTACTCAGGGCACTACAACTGTAAGGGACAAGTGCAGCATACATAACATACAGCATGGATTAGTTTTGCATTAGGTCTGAAAGACAAAAGAGACTACCACTTCTGCAGCCATATCAGCAACAGCTAACAGAATACCTCCATAGGAAGAAGCAAAACCTCCGATTTGAAGTCCTCCCCCGTGGACTTGCCTCGTTTCTTCATTGACGGACAGATTGCCAATTGCACCTCTTGATTCCCCGGGGATGGCTTCGCGCTGTTCTCCAGCTGCATCGTGGCCGGGTCAAATATAAGCTCCTTTCCAGGGCGTGGGAAGCCCCATTCAACGCGCGCCACTTGTCTACTGATCTCTTTGTCCAGCCGCATAGCCTCGTCCACGATCCGATGCAACTCCTTGACATGGCTACCATCGCGAACGCTGAGAAACGGGTCGATGGTGTCGCACGCCTCCGTGACCAAGGGGCCTATCTTGCTCTCAATTGACTTCTGTATTCTTGTACTAGGTGTAGACTCGATGGCTTCCAGCACGAGTCCCGTTGTGGTCGCAACCCAAACTTGAAACTTTCTCTCTGCTTCAGGGTTTACCGGTAGATCGCAATCCCAATATTGCCCTTCTAAAACCACAAAAACCGGTTAAATTAATCAAGACCTAGTCTTAAGTAAGGAAGTACTTACGAGGTCGCAGAGTGAGACACATGTTGCGGAAGGATATCGCCGAGTCGCCAGCCCATCGAAAGTGATCAAAGACAACGCCAACGAGAAACCTCCACAGGAAAGCCTGAATTACGCTTGGGCGTCTCTCAGACGAAGATAGATATGTCTCAAAATCCAGGCTTCCCGGCGTAGTCGCGGCCATGTACTTTTGCCACAGTTTAGGTTCATCGAACTTGGGCTTCTTGGCCAGGTCTCCGGAAAAATACTGTATGGCGAAGTTGCGGATATTATATCTTAGCTGAGTGGTGAGCTCGATCAAGTAGTTGTCGGTGACTTGATAGAATCCCTGCCCCTGGGACCTAAACTTGTCCAGCTCACGGGCAGCTTGTTTCCAACGCTTTCGAGTCTCATCCGCCTCACTAGCCTTCTGGCGTAGAGTGTGTACAGTCTGTTGATGTAATGCCGTCTCCCTCTCAAGTGCCCTCTGCAGCTCCTGGACAGCGCTAGGGGAGGGCGCGTCCTCGAGGAGAAACTCGAGTTCCTCAATTCTCTGTCTCAGCTCAAGCTCGACTTTGTCCGACAATCCTTCAGCTTCATGTTCCGGTGCTGTGCTCGGTACATCCGGAGTAGCTGGGCCATGTTCCAGTTCCTCTCTTGGCTCTATCCTTGGCTTTGGAAAATAGCATTCTGAGTGCACCTGCTTATATTCGCTCTTGGTGACAGAGGCCTTCAATAGTTCATAACGCACGCTAAAGCTCCTCTCGCTGAAGGACGATGTCACCGCGGGCCCTTGATGAGCGATTGTGTCACTATGTTGCCTCGGGGGAAGGTCCGGAGTGTTTCGCGAGAGCTCCTGTTGAGTCGGTATATCGCCTGCATCCGTCATGTCTGTATCCGCGTTGTCTGTCTCAGATACATCACGGTTGCTTTCGACGGGGTATGGGGGTATTTGCATGATGGTAGGTGGTGGTTTCGTTAGATCGTCAGAAGACTGAACTGCGCAAAATGTATCATAAACACCGTGTCGCTGACCAGTGCTAGTGGGAAGTGGTAGAGAGAACACCCTCTTGACCTGATAACAATGCGGCTCCAATTCTCAGAATGACTGCATCATATCATGGGTGGGGGGACGCCAGTACAGGACGAGGAGTCAATGCTTCCAGTTTCGACCGGGGAAGCAATCCTACTCTTCGTCGCACAGCCCCTACATGTGGGAGATGAAGTACCAGCGCCAATAAACGATAATTGTACGGGATGCTTTCAATCCAGCCTTGCGAATGGCGCACACTTCAACCACACGACGTCCTCAACTCCTCTAATTACTTCGCCGCGGCATTGCTAATATTGGCCTAGATCATCTCGTGAGATCCGCCTTGAGGCCCTAAATTGTTTGCCCCCCGCACCACCGGGGGGAGGAGGAATGAAATCCAGCCTTGCTATACGAGAGAGGCCGCATATCAGTGACCAACCAAGAGAAAGCCTTGCGAGCAAAGTTTGTGATGAGAGGCCATCGTGTAACCCCCTCTTCCACAATCTGTTCGTAAGGTTTAGCCGATAGGCTGAGAAGTCAATTCTCCCGCTATCTCGGAGGTGTCTAACCAGAATACAGGAGAAACGCAGGAGGGGGCTGCGTGAGGCTGGCGGCTGCAATTCCCCTCGCAGAGAGTTGAGCCTCGCAAGCAAGAGCACTGACTGCATTTAAGTGATGGAGAGCAGTTATAGTTCCGACGAACCTCCCTCGACCTTGGATAATTGCGCTATAACAAAGCTTTTCTGATTTATTTCTGTTCTTTGTACCACTTCTAGCTTGTCAGTTTCCCCTGTGCGAAAATGACGCTCGCGACGTCTGATGGGTCGCTTCCCTGGCGCCCCAAGGTGATCACGCCCAGCGATAGCAATGACGACGATGACGATGTAATGGTGATCGGAATTGATTTTGGAACGACGTGAGTATCTTAGAGAGATATGAATTGGATAAGAAAAAGTTCACTGACGGTCAAATTCTAGTTTCTCGGGTGTCGCTTGGGCCACGGTAGCAGACTTTGCCAGTGGCCAGATCAACCTCATCACCAGCTGGCCAGGAAGCGGGAGAGAAGAGGGCAAGGCGCCAACCGAGCTCTTCTATGAAGATGACCAGATCATGTGGGGTTATGAAATTCCCGATGATGCAGACCCAGTCCGCTGGTTCAAGCTGCTTCTTCTCAAGGACGAGGATCTGGACGAGGAGACTCGTTCGTCCGAGTTTGTCCTGCGAGGGAGAAAGATGCTCAAGGAAACCCGCAGGACGGCAGTCGATCTAATTTCCGACTACCTGCGTCTCCTCTGGAAGCATATCATAGACACCGTCACCAAGTCTCGAGGGGACTATGTCATTGACGCCCTCAGGTTCCATGTCGTGATCACCGTTCCGGCCATCTGGAAGGGATACGCTAGACAGGGCATGCAAGACGCCGCCAGACAAGCCGGTATTTTGGATCAGCGACCGGCCGGTGAAACCATGCTTACTTTTGTCCCCGAGCCTGAGGCGGCTGCACTTTCGACGCTTTGTGAGCCCGGTCGTCGGGCGAAATCTGGGGACCTTTATGTCATCTGTGATGCCGGTGGTGGCACGGTTGTAAGTGTCCCCTGATTTTCGTGAGGTTTTGTGCTTGTCGCTAAAGTAAACAGGACTTGATCAGCTATAAGATTACCAATGTCGACCCAATTGCCATGCATGAAGCCGTCGAGGGAACAGGTATGTTATGAAATTTGAAGCCGGTTCTAGTTAAGGTTCTTACATGTCGTTCATATAGGCGGTCTCTGCGGAGGTATATTCATCGATGAGGCCTTTGAGCAGATGTGCAAGTCACGACTAGGGAGGCGCTGGGACCATCTCAGCAAAGCAGGTATCAAGAAGATCCTGAAGGGAGAGTGGGAACAAGCCATCAAGCCCCAGTTCAAACCACAGGGTTCCAAGAAGGAATATATTGTGGACATTCCGGCGGAGGCGTTTGGGAAGACGAGTCTCGATGACTTGAGCAGAGAGCCGTACATTAAGAAAGGACGCATCCATTTCCAGAGGTATTTCTTTCCCACATGTTGTGCATTCATGTCACTTACCTTGTACTCCAGTTCGCATATCCAAAGCGCCTTCAAGGATTCATTTGCGGGGATCGGCAAGTTGATTGACGGGCAAATAAAGAAGGCCCAAAGCCAGGGAGACGTCGTCAAGGTACCGTATATATCCCTTCCGAGGAATACTTTCAAATGCATCCAAACTAATTCATAATACTTGCAGGGAATTATCCTCGTTGGAGGTCTAGGCGCCAGCCCGTACCTCTATGATTACCTGAAGGACCGCCATTCGCCATCGGGAATCACCGTTCTTCAGTCCGGGGGAATGAAACCGTACGTATATAGCACTTTCTGAATCATCCTAGCCATCTCACTGACGCATGGCCTCTTCAGACGTACCGCAATCTGTAGTGGAGCGGTATATAAGGGATTCCTGGATGGACCAAGCACAGCTGAAGGTACTGGGCCGCAACAAAACGGCTACGGTATCCAGGCACCTATCAGCGTAACGTCCACGATCTCCAGAATCAGTATTGGGATGGTGTACCATGCCCCCTTTGACAGCTCCAAACACTCCGAGGAGGATAAGGCGTGGTATTCAGATGAGGGCGAGTGGAGAGCCGAAAACCAAATCCAGTGGTATCTCCGAAGGGTCAGTGAATATCCCACAACATCTCCTACCTCACTATATATGAATCGCAAGCTAATACCAGTCCCACACATACAGGGAGACAACGTTTCTACCACGGACCCATTGCGACACTCTTTCTACCGTCTCTACGCCAAAGACTTTGGTGGTGACTTCCAGGTCGAGATGATACAATGCGAGGATCCTGTCCCTCCCACTCGGTATGATAAGAGTATGGCCCGACTGTGCGATATCAACTGCACACTCAATATCCCGTTTGAGGACCTTGAAGATTTTACCAGTGCCAAGACCGGTACTAAAATGAAGAAGATGTGGTTTGACGTGGACATGGTCCCATCGGGGGCGTCGGTGGAGTTTTCGGTTTACGTCGATGGGAAGCGACAAGGAGCTCAGAATGCGAACGTGCGCTTCTAGTATGCTGGATGCACTTGTACTTTGTGACAATATGATAGAAATGATATCCCTTTACTTGTTCCACGGTGTTGTCGTCTATAAGGGAGTATACTCGGTCATTCACCATGTACATTTTGGACATGCCTCGAGTTGAGTTGTATAATAGGCTTTTATGCTGGGATAGACCAAGGGAACACAATCCTTATTCCCAAGCCTTCATGAAATTGGTCAATTATGGGTGTTCGCGGGGCAACTAGTGAGTCAAATGAAGCCGGCATTGCGGAGTTCCGCCAGCCATCATCACAACCAGGCATACACATTCTAAACGTCGGTTCATGAGTGGGTAAAATGTACTTATTTTTGTTCAAAATAGCTCTCAGGAACCAGGCAGCCGTTTGTCTTAGACTTCGCTATCGAAATATTTAATCCTCCTCCTGCGCTTTCGAGATTATTCTCCCCATATCACAGGCGCACCCATCTATCAGGATGGCCATCATTTCAGTCGATATTGTCTCCGACGTGATATGTCCCTGGGTACGTCATCAACGGAGATTATGACCACCCCTACTAACAGGCCCTAGTGCTTCATTGGTTATCGCAGCCTACAGAGAGCCATTGCTCTCTACCAAAAGACATACCCCGGCGGCTCAAAAGACCAGTTTGAGATTTCCTGGAAGCCGTATTTCCTCGACCAGGATGCTCCACAGGAAAGTGTTTTAATATATGGTAGATTCATCCAGTCGTTTCCCATGATAGAATACCGTTAACGGCGATACTAGACCGCATGTCGCGACGCATGAATCACTCGCAAATCGAAGCCGCACAAACCAGGCTCAGACGGGTCGGAGCTACACTGGGAATCAATTTCAGGTTTGGAGGGTATATAGGGAGTTCTCGACTAGCGCATCGGCTGCTGTATATGGCGGGACAGGAAGGATGGGAGATGCAGTGTCGTGTTGCAGAACGCCTGTTCCGTGCTCAGTTCGAGGAGGAGAAGGACGTTAGTTATTTAGATGTTGTGGTCGAAGTAGGGGTACAATCTAGGCTTGGTGAAGAGAGTATACGGGGGTTTCTGGCTGGTGATTCAGGGGTTGTGGAGACTGAGTCTGAGGCTGAAAGTGCGCGGCAGCAGGGTATACAAGGGGTGCCTCATTTCATCATCGGAGGGAAACATCACTTTGACGGGGCAGCGGACTTTGACGAATTCTTTGCGGCTTTTGTGGCATCTCGGGGGAACAGAGACACTTGAGATTGAGTCGAGAAATCTGTGTTTATGATCAGTGCCTGATTTAGAATATATCAAAAGAAAGAGTAGGCTTACCTGTACTCATGTTATATAAAATATGTCTTCATTCGCCGAAGCATCCAATACTAGCCGTCAATGCCCAAGTAAGGTTAACTAGAGGTAGCAACTTATACTCTAAAAGACTCCTTGTACTTGAATGGACCCTTATGCCCTGTCCTACTTAGTAACTGTAAACTTGTTTGCAGTTGTCCCGCCATTGATAGGAAGTAAACGGGTCTCTGTCTTGGAACAAGGAGGATGAAGCTAGCAATACTGGATAGAATGCAGATTCCAAGCCAATAACCGGCCAAGTACTAGTATTCCTTTATTACCTCAAAGCTGAGCAGTATAATTAAGTATTAAAGAGGGTCTGAATGTGTTGAAGTCGGTTAATGCCTGAGAATGAAGAGCAAACTGCCTCTGCCCCACCAACACCAACACAACAAACAGAGCTCATCCCAACTTCCTTGTCCTGTCACCTCTCTTTTACTTGCACCTTGGATTGTACTCTCTCCTTCAGCCATCTCTTACTGAACATCATTTCCTTCCATTGTCATCTGATTCGTTCCATCTCCATGGCAGAAGAAGTCCAAATGGACATCGGGGAGACGCAGAGGAGAGCCAGTGGTCATAACAGAGGTGAGAATCATAAGAGCCCTAGAGTGACACAGACTAGAATCCCGCTCCTACTGCAGGAGAGAAGCAAGGATGTTATACCCCCTCTAGTAGCATCCAAGAGCGAAGAATGTTAGGTCCTCAGTGAATGCTAACGCTGATCCAGCGACGAACAGGTCATCGATGCAAGGACGTAAGCTGCCGAAACACTGCCATAACAGGGGAGATATAGAAGATAGTCGAGGAAAGAAGGTTTCGAGGTTTGTTACCACTAGGCCAAGATGTCTTTTCTTGATACTAACCGGCGTTGAAACTCAAGCAGAGAATTCAGACGATCTGAGATGTTCACAATGACTTCAAGCACAAAAAAACCCGCCGACATGTCCCCACGGGAGATGGAAATGTTTCTAGAGGACTGTCTGTCAGGCATAACCACGTCCGAGGCATCAAGATGTGCCATTGTCCATGACCTTGCTTCGGAGGCAGGTCTTGCCCGCGTGCGGCAACTAGCAGAGGCGGAATTCTCCATATCATACAGCGTTCTAAAACCGATGTTCAATCCCCACTGCATCCTATTCCTCCGCATAATATCAGATGACAATATATCACAGTCGCTTGCCTTGGAAAATGCTATCGGCACCATCTACAACGTCCTATATGGACCCAACGGCACTAGAGGGATTGGATTCTTCTGGAGGATCATGACTTGCTTAAGAGAAATGAAAGACAATGGGTATATCAAGGATTCGCTAGCTTATAATCTAACAAGTTTAGTCCTCTTACCATTAGTAAAGGTTCTTTCAAGCACCTTGACCTTCAACCAAGGAGCAGCTATCAAGACTGAGTTTAGGGAAATCTTGGAAGATATATGCTCTTTCTGGGATTCTCAGGTCAATACCTACGAGGTGGTTACGATTGAACTAGGTCTCATGGATGAGATTATACTGAAGATAGGGGATATCCTGTGCATGGGAGATAAACTTGTTGTTTCTACTGCTGCCAAAAAGCCCGCGCCTCAGCTTGAATCCTACTTCCCTGTTGACTTTCCAGGCAGCCTCTCGGACCTTGGTCCACGTCACGATAATGACCACGAACTCATCTCAAAAGTCAAAATATTGCCCACAGTTTCGGAGATCTCGTCTGATCACAGGCCAGACTTCCTGCCCACGCGAGATTCATTCAACGTGGCTGGCATGCATCACCAGCACGGAATCTTTCAACTGCTTGACACTCAGTTTCGACTTCTACGCGAGGATACCTCAGGGCAGCTCCGGGATGCAATCCGTCTAGTGCTCGATAATTGGAACCTAGTGGCCCATGGGACTGACTGGGGGGTCAAACGCAAGTTTCTTCGGAACTCCAGCCCTACCCCTCTTCGTGTCTATTACAATGCCCGAGTAAAGGGTATTAGACAAGATACAATCAAAGCACTGGATATAGACCTGGAGTTTGACCAGATTCACAGACTAAAGAAAATGACGCCTCATAAGAGAAAGAAGTACTGGAGCACCTCTCGAGCATTGAGGGAGGGCGGAGCAATCTTAGCACTAGTCGATGGTGAATCGATGGAGAATGCCAGTGTTGTATTCTTACAAGTGTCCAAGAGGAATATTAATATCAGGGAAAACAATGCCACTCCTCAAGATGTCTGCGATTTAGTCAACGATAAGAACAGGGCAATGGTTATGGTACACTTCTTGGACGTACCATCTCAACAAGACCTCGAAGGGTTGATTTCAATGGCCAACTCAGGCGCCGCTGGCCTTCGGCCCCTTCTGCTGCTTGAGTTTCCCTCGGTTCAATACAGACTCTTCAGAGGGATCTTGACGTGTCTTCAGAATCTACACAAAGATCCCCGTCACATTCCACTAACCCGCTGGCTAATCCCGCGTTGTCCCCAGAACCTGGGAGAGGCCAATTTACGTGATTTTGATAGTAGGCCTGCCATAATTCCTCCGCCTCGATACCTTCACAACTGTATCCTGGATCTTTCTTGTATCCCACCTTCGGGTGACGAGCTTGGTCGACACCAAAATTACAACCTGCTTCAGTTCTCGACTAATCAAGACCCCGCCGTAATGAGCTGGAACATATCTGAAAATACATCTATGGATAGTGGCCAGGCTGAAGCAATGATTTCAGCACTGATGCATGAAGTATCTTTGATCCAAGGGCCTCCAGGTACCGGCAAGTCCTACGTGGGGATTCAGATAGCAAAGTGCCTTCTAGCTAATAGCTGGTCGATGAATTTGGGACCTATCTTGTGTGTGTAAGTTGGGTTGCAGCTTGGGGAGCTTTCCCTTTTCTGGCATGATGCCTCGCAGCTAATTCATGACCTAGTTGCTACACTGACCATGCCCTGGACCAGTTTCTTTCTGAACTTATGAAATCCGGTGTATCTCAAATTGTGCGAATAGGGTCGCGAAGTGCATACCCTGAAATCGAAGCATTGTCGTTAGATAATTATAAAGTTTCGGGAAGAATACCACAAATCCGAGGTCATGGAAGGAAGATTGCGTCTAGCAAAGACTCCTTGACCAAGCTCTCCAATTCAGTGGGGAGAGCGTGTCAACTGATTGGAAGTTCCCAGGGCGAGAAGCTGAAGGAATTTCTGACTGCCAGGTTTCCCAGCCAGGCGGAGTGTATTTATCAAGGCCGCTTGGACGCAAACAGCGATGCCTTAGATGAATGGGTTGATGGAGATGCGCCAGGGGACCTGGAAGATAGCAACGGCGACCGGTCCATCGATGAACTGCTTTCCGTCGAGGTATGGACTCTTACCAAAAAAGAGCGCCGTCGGTTGTACACATACTGGTGCCAAAGAGCCGACGTGGAGCTGGCGCAAAATCTTGAAATGCTATTGCAGAATCACGCCAGTCAGAAACATTTCCACACTGATTTGTTCACACAAGAACAAGCTCAAGTATTTGATCAAGTCGACGTCGTTGGTGTCACCACCACTGGGCTAGCAAACAGCCCTGATCTTCTTCGGCGGCTTAGGGCGCGAGTCCTCATATGTGAGGAAGCTGGCGAGGTGTTGGAATCTCATACTATTACAGCATTACTCCCATCGGTGGAACACCTTATATTAATTGGCGATCATCAGCAATTACGGCCCCGAATCTCAAAGTCAAGGCTATCTACAGAATACGATCGCCCGGGACCGAAGTACAATCTTGATGAATCGCTGTTTGAACGATTAGCTAACAGTCGGGTTAAATCTACAAAGAATGACCAGGCAACCCCAGACGCAGAAGAGGTTGTTGATGGCTGCCTCTTTCCGATTGTGCAGCTTGACCATCAGAGACGCATGCATCCGAGCATATCCACGCTGATTCGTGAAACCATATACCCTAACCTACGGGATCATGTTAGCACATTATGCTATCCTAGTGTTTCAGGTATGAAGGAACGATTATTCTGGATGGATCATCAACATGTGGAAGATCCTACCGACCCCGAGGAGCCGATGCAGAGCAAGACAAATACCTGGGAGGCAGAGATGGTAGTGGCAATGGTGAAACATCTATGTAGGCAAGGGAGATATAAACACGGTGATATCGCTGTACTAACCCCGTACATTGCGCAATTGAGGCTATTGAGTGACATGTTGGAGAATGTGGTTGACCTGGTCATCGGAGAAAATGATATGGCAGACCTTGATGGGTGGGACGAGATAGAAGAAGAATCCAACAACAAAAATGGTCCACAACATCCACAGATGATCAGCAAAGGGAAATTATCGGACAGAGTGCGTCTTGCTACTGTCGATAACTTCCAGGTAAGTCATGTCATTCCTGATAGTCAAGAAATGATATACGAAAGGAAGCTAAAGGCCCTGTAGGGTGAAGAAGCGACCGTGGTTATCATTTCGTTGGTCCGAAGCAACAAATATCGCAACTGTGGCTTTCTCAAGTCTCCGAACAGAATCAATGTATTGCTGAGGTAGGCAATCATCCCAACGTACTGTACTCCACACCAGAGGCACTGACTCGTTCTTGATGTAGTCGTGCAAAGCATGGAATGTATATTATTGGGAATGCTACTACTTCCTCTAGTGCGCCGATGTGGTCGTCTGTCATTGAGATGCTTGAGAAAAGTGGTAATATTGGGCCGAGCGTACAACTTCAATGCTCTCGACATCCCAACAATGAGATTTATGTGGATTCACCAGAAACCTTTGCTACTCGTGCACCCGAAGGTGGCTGCGGGGAGAAATGCGGAATGAGGTTGAGCTGTGGGCATACCTGCACTTTTAAGTGCCATTCAAAAGGCCTCCACAACGCTGTCAAGTGCATGGAATTATGTACAAAGATAAGGCAATGTGGGCATCTATGTCCACTGAAGTGTCATTCTCCATGTGGGCAATGCAATGAAATTGTCCCTGATGTCCTACTTCCTTGTGGACACACTACAGATATCCACTGTTACGAAAGAGGAAATCTCAAGGCTGTTAAGTGCTCCCAGCTTATCACGAAGAGAATGCCAGGATGTGGTCATCTTGTGGAAGTGTATTGCTATCAACATTTGGAGAAGCTTCAGTGCATGCATTCGTGTGATGATTTGCTACCATGTGGCCACGCATGCAAGAACCCTTGCTGGAGTTGTCGGAAGACGAGTACTATCAAGCATGGACCCTGCTTCACCCCGTGTCAGCGATTGTTTACAACATGTAGCCACACATGTACCCGTTCATGCCACTTCGGATCGCCCTGTCCACCCTGTAAGCGTCCATGTGAGGCACGCTGTGTCCACAGCAATTGCCCCAGGACTTGCAGTGACCCCTGCCCTCCATGTGCTGAAATATGTGAATGGTCATGCACCCATCGGCAGAGTCGATGCAACCTACCATGCGCAGTTCCATGTGATATCGCTCCTTGTGACCATCGTTGCCCTGAGAAGTTGGCCTGCGGCCACCAGTGTCCTGCATTATGTGGCGAGCAATGTCCTGACGCTGCCCATTGCCACGCGTGCGGTTCACCAGCAAATCTCGAGAAGACCGTGGACCTTATTATGTTCCAGAAATATCGCGAAGTCGATGTGAATACAAATCCATTGATTTTCCTATCATGCGGGCATTTCTATACTGTGGCAAGCTTAGATGGAAACATGTCACTTCACCATCACTATGAGATTGACGTACGGACGGGGCAAATAACCAAGCCAAAATCATCGCCACGTGCTGCGGGCTCCATATATCGGGGATGTCCCGAGTGTCGTACGCCACTACGAGGTATTCATCGCTATAACAGAATTATGAAAAAGGAATCTCTGGATGAATCAACTAGAAGATTTGTCACCAAAGCACACCGGACGTATATAGGGCTAGTTAAGGCAATTGAAGAACAAGAATCTCGAATACAAAGTGAAAGAAATGGTTTCATCGAGAGCTGGTCAACGCCTGCCGCGCGAGACAGGACCCTCGAGGAAGTTAAGACCGCCTTACGTTCATATGTATCCTTGCAATCAAGATTTCAGAAACGGGTCGACAAATTTCAGATATCAATGAAAGAGGAGGAGCAACCATTCGGGAGGGTGAACCAGCTCCTTGCCTCCGCTGCGGCCCGAAGTAAAGAACGCGAATGTGATTCACCAAAAGTCTACGAGTCGGGCATCGAAACAGGCTTTCAGATCCGGGGACAATGTCTGCATCTGAGACTCACATGGGCGATACTATGGAATTACGGTGTAGTCTATAACACGGCGAGTGTTGACAGTCGAATTTGTTCGGCCCTTCGAGATACGATAGCGCGTCGAATTAAAGGGCTAATAACGGAGTCCCGGTCAGTCATATCCGCTAGTCGGGCGGGCAAGTTTCTTGCTCAAGAGGTCGAAGCTATGCTATTCCTTGCGCTGTTCTCTCTGTTATTCCTCAACACTGGTGAACCGTCAGACGTGTCCGTTAAGCCTCATGTTGTAGACAAGGCCCAGCGGGAGGTATCGACGATACTAGAAAAGTGTACGTCCCTGCACACGAGCCGTCCAGATATACTGGGTTATCTGAAGGAGGACATCGAAAGGGCCAGAATGCTTTTCAACGGAGCCACATTCTACTGTTTCGTCACTACAGAAGAAAAGCAAGAGGTTTACAAAGCCATGGCAAGGCAGTTTTCTGGGACTGGCCATTGGTATTATTGTCGCAACAACCATCCAGTAAGTATTGCCCGATTATTGAAAGCAGTTCTAGTCTCCTAACGGGTCTTGCTAGTTCACTATCGGAGAATGTGGATTACCTATGGAGGAGGCTCGTTGCATGCAGTGCGGGGAGCGCGTTGGGGGGTATTCCCATGATCCTCTCCCTGGGGTTCGTAGAGCAGAGGATATGGACCAGCAGTTTGGTCCAAGCGAGAGCAACCTTGCTGGATAAGCTGCTATCACGGAGGTTGCATCCGGCTTCCCCTGACCCAAGCCGAATACGTATCTACATCGCAGCGGAACAGTGCCTGGCAGATATCTCCCTGCTTTGTTGAGTACGATCACATGGTTCAATACAGCACCGGCAAAGACCTCGTCAGAAAAGTTTAGACATAACTAATGTTCTCTTCCAGTCATTTTCCCTAATTCGATGTTATTTTCACTTTGACTCTGTGAGGCAAGTCCCTAGTTTAGTCAAATTATGAGGATTTCAATGCCATTAAGCTGCTGAAACCAAAAACCACGCTCAAATATATATAACTTAGCAGGACCCGCAAGCGGTTCCCAAACCGCTCATAAAGCAGCAGAAATCAACCTTTTATATCCACGCACAGCTTGTTCCAGTTCTCCTACCGTTATTGCTTCATTATCTCCATGAGCGAGATGAATACTCCCAGGTCCGTACAAATACCGACGAACCCTCCGAACCCCCTGATCATGTATCTTCAGCGCAAACGCATCAGTTCCATAATTCACAGTAATAATGTCAAACCCATCCACGTCGACATCAAAATGCTGAGGCGGAGCGCCGGCCGTATGCTCCCCAAAGTCTACATAGACGTTCCCAGCGCCGCCAGCCACATTCTCCACGGCTCTCTCGATAATTGCTCTAGTGTCATCCGGAGTCCCCGCTGCAAGACGGACCGAAATCGTAGCTTCAGCATACGCGGGAACAACATTGCCTGCTACGCCACCATGAAGGTATCCAATGTTCAGGGTTGACTTGCCGAATTTCTCGCTGCGGAGAAGACCGCCCTGCTCGGGTGGGATGTCTTGCAGGGACTCCAAATGGGATAATACAGGGATAATAGAGGAAATTGCACTTTCTCCTAGCCAGGGGTATCCTGAGTGCGCGGCTTTGCCTTCTGCAATGAGCTTGAACCCGAGCGCTCCTTTGTGTCCGGCCACGAGGTTGAGGTCTGTGGGTTCCCCGAAGATGATAGTATTGAATGTAGGGGGATTGAGGTTCAGATCTGAGTTTGAGAAATGTTTCATTCCCACGCCGCTGTTTTCCTCGCCGACGTCAAGGAGTAAGCCAATTGATGCATTAGGGTTATTGTCGAGGGTTTCCAGGGCTGCAAAGACTATCGCCGCGACGCTGGCTTTGGCGTCGACTGTACCACGGCCGGCGATGATCAGGTCCGATTGATTAAATGAGACCCCATCTGAGGATTCTGAACTTGGCGCATGAAGAGAGTAGGGGATGAAGGGTGGTACGGTATCAATGTGGCTGGTGAGTATCACATCAGGATACCGGTTTTCCCCAACGTAGGCGTAGATGTTGAATCTCTCTTTCTCCTTTTCGGTCCCTGGAGTGACAATTTGCTTTTCCACGGTCAGATTATGGGATGAGAGGAAGTCGAGGATGAATTCGCCCACGTCCTTCTCATTGCCACTGACAGATGCTATTTCCACGATGTCTCTGTGGAAGGAGAGGAGGGGAGATGATGCGATTATGCCGTTGAGATCTTGCTCTACCTCCTCATCCTTTTGGGGAAATGAGTCCTCTCTTAGTAGCTCCTGAGCTTCTGAGAAGGCGAGTGCTGCTTTTGCCAGGGCAGCAATGTGAAGAAGATAAGCTGCCTTCATGGTTTGTCCTTTGCACTATTGTAAGTTCAAGTCTCCGCGGCTGTTTATATTCGTCTGGAGAACCCAAGAACGCTGACGACCATGAAAGAGAAGCAAAAATAGGAGAAAGAAAAGAGAGCGAAGTGAGGGAAAATCGGACGACATAAACATAAGCGAATCTTCCCCCGCAATGGCGAATAATCGACACTCGCAGGAGTGGCGTGCTTTGTTTACCCTTGATGGAATTGCAGTTCAGCTTATTATTCTACGCGTGGGGAGCGCATCTTCAGTAAGGCTACAGCGTCTGATATGAAATTTCCGTCATGGACATGTAATATAGCGCTATCGATCTATCTACATGCTTCGTCCCCTGAAGCCCTGCAAGCAACACGACTCTCTTTTGCAGTTACTACAGTCTCCCATCTCCTCACTTCTCCTTCTTCTCGTCTGCGTGGATATCAACATCGTCCAACACTGCCTGGTTCTGCTTTGCCGCCGCAAGCCTGATCCTCTTCAACTTCCTGGTATCGACATCGACTTTCCAGGTGAACGCCCATGTAATCAAATTCATAAGAATAGCCAGGCCCACAAAGCCCATTGCGATTCCAAAAGAGGTCGTGTATTTGGGCGCATACCGGGAATTAAACAGCTGCGATCCTACAGCACCTCCGATCTGACCATAGCTATTGGCAAAGGCGATTGCGAATGCAGAGCCCGTTGCGCCTTCAGTGGTCTGCACCCTCCAGGGCCACATCATCACGTACCTGATCCCTGTTAGTACATGCAGTCCTACTAGAGGAAGGGGATATAATGTTTTGTTCGAAACTCACCAGGCCGTTGAGAAACCTCCTGCGATAATAGTCGCCGCGTACACACCGCCGTTGTTGGGGAAGGCATACAGCACGCCATAACAGGCTTCGATGACAATCATGAAGGCTAACGGGATGGACGGCTGGGGGATGTGCCCGCTGTCCGCAAAGATACCGAATACAACTGTTAAAATGACTGCGAAGACGGCGGAAGGGATGTTCAACAGCTGTGCTTGTCCAATAGACCTGCAATATCTATTAGTGCGGATCCAAAGGGCCTACTGTCGATTGAACTCACGTAAATCCAAGATTTGCAATCACTGTCGGCTGGTAGAAGGAAAGTCCTGTTGTGCCAACTGTGAAGAAAGCCCAGCAGAAGAGGAATAGCCAGATTCTCTTGTTTTTCAAGGTGGTGATGAGCTCACGCAGGTTGAAGTTAGCCTCTGCAGCTCGCGGCGAGTTGATTGGGAGACGCGCTTGGATGAAGGCCTGTTCCCTTTCTGACAACCAGGATGATGTTGAAGGAACTGCGCTTGATTAGTATATTCGGGGTGAAAGAGAGATGAAACGCACAGTCTGGTAGGAAGAAAAAGGTCAATATTGCCAGCAAGATTGTGAAAATGCCTTCGGTCAGAATGAGCCTTTGAAAATGACGTTAGCAACTAAACTTCCACAACTTGTGTCAATAGACTCATACCATTTCCAGCCAGAGAGGCCGCCAGCAACGACCCCGTTGAACGCAAATGCAAGTACGCCACTGATAACGGTGCTAAAATTACCCAGAAGCGTAACCAGGACAATTCGAGGAGCGATCTCGTCCGGTCTATACCAGTAGCAGAGGTGCAATAGCATTCCAGGCCACAGGCCAGCCTCGAAGAGACCGAGGAAAAAGCGAACAACATAAAGTCCCTGTCGGTTTGTCACCGCTGCATGGCAACAAAGGACTATTCCCCATGAAATCTAGGATTATTAGCCGTCAATTCTACTTCACACTTCACTGGTCACATACCATGATACGGGCCTGCCAAACAGATGGCCGGACGCCTTTCAGCAGAAGGTTTGAAGGGGCCTCGGCGACGATATAGGGGACCTGCAAAAGGTGAGCTTCCCGTCATGTCAGACATCAGAGTCAACCTACGTAGTACAGTGTGGTAACAAGATTATACTGATTCGAAGTCATTTTAAGCTCAGTCAAGATGTTGTAAGGTGTCCCCTTGTCCATGATTCGCGCATAGGAGACCTGCATCCTCCCCGTCAGTAGATGCCTTATAAAGACCTTGCGTTTCCCAGGTGGACTCACGTTAGAGAAGTCGACACTCTTCACCATGTACATCACACATAAAAGGGGAATCAAATGCCAATCTATGCGTCGTAGGAGCTTCTTTTCTTCTGCCGTGCTGAGCGTCGCCCTCGCTCGCATTAGGTTGGCGTCGTAGCCCGGTATCGCCTCGGCTTCATATTCTGGAAGCAGCTCGTTTTTCTCTCGATCGACATAATGCACATTTCCTTTCCCAGGCAGTGGCGCCTCATCTATGGTGATATTCTTCGGAGACTCTTCGGCAGGGGTTGTTATTGCGAGAGGGTCTCCCTTGTCAGAAACCCCGGACGACATGGCCGCTACCAGCTATCTAGTTGTGCAAAGATGTTGAGAAAGGTCCTTGAAGACGCCGAAAGGGTCCAAAAGCATCACCCCCGCTTTATATAGATTGCTATATTGATTTGTAAGTGAGGAGAAGCAGCGTTTCCTGGTGAAAGCACCAATGGCAACTTTGCAAGACCCTGTACTGATTGCGCAAGATAGATGCTAGATGCTACTACATTGGGGGTTGCATGCAGAACACCGAATATAGCGCAGCGTACCACTCTGGACCGTCAGGGAGTTATTCTAGATAAGCACTGAATGGTCGCTTCGCCGATCTTCCAGTGAGTTGCTGGGGACCCATGATTTCAGAGCTGCTGCCAGTGTTGTATTATCCCGACTGTCAAAGACATATCAAAAACTGGGTATATCACACAATTCAAGGTACTATGCAACTGTTATAATGGGAACAGAGATTCCAAGGCCATATCCATTCCTTCGCAATCGATAAACGATGCACAGGACATGGCCGATGGTGACACAGCACGCAATAGTTGTCTCATACTATGCGTTGCTCAGAGACTATCAGAAAGTATCCTCTACAAATCAACCACCGCCATTGACCTTGTGTCTTGGCCTCATGCCCTCCCCGAATGTACATAGGACCGTGTTTCCCATTCTCACAGTCCCAATGGCCATCCACTTATCTATCATGTCGATCTTGATGCAATATCAGCAGCCAAGCCTGGACTAACGCAAACTTGGCAGTTGTTTTTCAGTTGGTCCGCAAAGCCACGACTTCTTATCCAAACGCCACGCACACCCTAAATTCCTCCCCGACTTCGGAGTCGGACCCTTGCTAGCTGGGTAACTTTATGCTAATTCTAGTATAAAAAAGGGAGTTTAGACGACATCCTTAGCTCTGGATCTGGGACTAGTGCAGCGTCTACTCTAAGCACGCATGGTGAAAGCTGCGAAGTATCTACTTGGAAGTATCAAGACGCCACAGTCCAATCTCGTCATCGGGGTAAAAAAAGTGTGTAAAGTTGCCTGTACTGTATAGTTGAACGTGCAGCCTCCCCGTGTTTATCTCTAGGAACATAATACTGTAGTTGGTTCTTCATGCTGACCAAAATATCGGTCATGGGACTCTGAATTATAGATCGAGTTATCCGTGATACCAGAAAGAGAATCCAAGCTTTGACACACGCTTCGGACAAGAAGCTTTCAGTCGGGGAATCTAAGCCGTGTTGTGAGACACCTCCTCTCCCTCCTATGTGCCCTTTGCAGCTGCCAAAGTCGTTGACAAGAGCATTGGATTTCGGTCCGTCGAGGATCGTTCCTTACAAATGGATGGCGAACTCCAATCTTCGTCAACTTTATATACTTGGGTATAGTCTTGGGTACATTAAAAGGGTTGTTTCCCGTATTTGTGTTGCATGGCTTTGTTCTCAATACCTACTCAGATATCCTACATGCTGATATGGCCCCTCGATCCGCCCTATCTCTTGGGTTCGGCATTTACTTATACGTGTCCAGCGTCGTAAGCCAGACATTTGACTACATTGTTGTCGGCGGAGGAACAGCGGGCATCACTATAGCAGCCCGTCTAGCGGAACACTCATACAAAGTGGCCCTTGTGGAGGCTGGTTCGCGTTACGAAAAGACCTGGCCTTTGGCAGCCGTCCCTGGAGCAGATGTCCTTCCAGTTGGCTCTGATCCCAACTTGCACTCTGGAGCTGATTGGGGCTTTGTCACTACTCCTCAAGCAGGTGCAAATGGGCGAGAAATACACTTCGCAAGGGGTAAATGCCTTGGGGGATCGTACGTGGACAATAGCTCTGTATCTTCTTATTGAAACTTGGTTCTGACAAAGCCTTCTTCTATAGGTCGGGTCTAAATTTTATGGTATACCAAAGGTTATTGCTTTGTTTTACACGTATTCCTGCGGGTACAGAGATTCTTGTATACTAAGAAAGCGACACAGACCTACAAAAGAGTCGATGGACATGTGGGTGGACTCAGTAAACGATGACAGTTATTCGTTCGACAACGTCCTCCCGTTCTATGAAAGAAGTGTTCACTTCACATCACCTAATGATGCGTTGCGGCTTTCCAATGCAAGTGTGAGATACAATCCCAATGTCTTCAATGCTACCGGTGGCCCTCTAGAAGTATCATACTCCAATTTCGCCTCGCCATTCTCAACGTGGATGAAACTTGGGATGCAGTCCATCGGTCTCCCAGAAGCATCGGACTTTAACGGCGGCGAGCTTAAAGGGTTCCAGTTCTGCTCTTCGACGATTCGCCCTAGCGATCAGTCCAGAAGCAGTTCGGAGTCGTCATTCCTTGTCCATAACCATGCCTCCAATCTAAAGGTCTACTCCAAACATCTTGCAAAGAGGATCCTGTTTGATGACCGTAAAAACGCAGTCGGGGTAGAGGTGAGTGACAGTTTAGGTGCGAAGGGAAACCTCACTGCGTCGAGAGAAGTAATTGTGTCTGCTGGTGCCTTCCAGTCTCCTCAACTGTTGATGGTCTCTGGAATTGGACCAGCAGCGCATCTGAAAGAACATGGAATCGACATCTTATCAGACCTGGCTGGAGTCGGCCAAAACCTCTGGGATCATCCTTTCTTTGGCCCGAGTTACCGCGTTAACCTGGAGACGTTGACCAGGATAGCCAACGACGTGCTGTATTTGGCTGGTGAACTCATCAATTATAGTAAAACCCACGGGGGACCACTCGCCAGTCCAATCGCTGACTTTATCGCCTGGGAAAAGATTCCATGGGATTTGCGATCAGGGTTTTCCTCCAAAACAGCACAATCTCTCGCTGGTTTTCCAAACGACTGGCCCGAAGCGGAGGTATTTCCAGTTTCATGCTTCAATATAGTGGTCTAATATCTTGGCTGACCATCTCCATTCAGTATATTTCGGGAGCAGGGTATCTGGGAAACTTCTCCAATTTGTTAACCAACCAGCCGAAAGATGGTTATCAATACGCATCGATGCTGGGAGTTCTCATTGCGCCGACCTCTCGTGGCAATATCACTCTCGCGTCTGCGGACACCTCCGACCTTCCCATCGTCAACCCGAACTGGCTAACAACTGAATCTGATCGGCAGGTGGCAGTTGCGATGTTTAGGCGCATTCGCCAGGCATTTACCAGTCACAACATGGCCCCGATCGTTATTGGAGAGGAATATTACCCAGGAATTCAAGTCCAGAGCGACGAAGACATCCTCGAGTTCATCCGCAATAACATCATGACGCTGTGGCATCCTGCGTGTACCTGTAAAATGGGAACGTCCAACGATTCAATGGCGGTCGTCGATAGCCGTGCTCGAGTCTATGGAGTTAACCGGTTGAGAGTCGTGGACGCGAGTTCATTCCCATTTCTTCCTCCGGGTCATCCTCAATCTTCGGTTTGTGCGTTACTTTTCCTTCTCGTCCTATTAAAACGAGCTGACTATTGCAGATATGCTGGCCGAGAAAATTTCAGACAACATATTGGCCTCGCCAATGCGTAGAAATCCAGCTAATCGCCTGGGTATGTGCGAATGAACCTGGACGTCTACGAATACCCTAGTATACGATTCTAGTATCTATGAAATGGAAGCAGTGAGTAGGACTCTAGTAGTATCTCACAGCACTATCTCGACCAGCGTCATCAATATGTTGCTTTTGGACAACGCGACTTGTCAAAAGCCACCTCCCTTAACTGCCATGCTGCAGCAAGTGTACCCCCAGGCCCAAAGACGATAATTCCAAGAAGAATATAAATCATCGCAACTCCCCAACCAATACTTATGACATTCACGCGGCGTAGATCCCACACAGTGAATACCAACCACGAGGCAATGAGAAAAGTAGTCGTTGCAAGCCTCGTAGTTTCATCAGAGTACCTTGGATATATACTAAGCCCAGCCATCCAAGGTGTAGATATAACATATTTCCAAACGAAGAGTATATGCGACGTACTCGTAACCAGAAAGATAATAGCGAGAAAACGCGACGTGTAGCGCATATCCATCTTCCCCCATTGATATTCAGGCCCAGCTTGGGGACCACACTGGCGCTTGATGATCTTTGAGATAAAAGCCGTGAGGACCGGAAGACTCACATGTGCGAGTGAGAGTGCGTTGAATCCTTGGTCTAGAGCAAAGCTCGACGTTACCGTTTTCGCGTTATAATTGTGACAAAGTCCAATAGTACCACCAAGCAAGCAAACCATCAATGCAATTGGCAATGCCCTCGCAGTAGAAAGTGGAATGGCTCTTGGCCAGGGGTAGTACCATCCTCTGTTGCGGGTGGAAAATACCCACAACGCGAAGAATACGGGGATAGCGGCTTCCCATCCCACGAATAATGATACAAGAATGTAGGGGATCGCACTAAATGTAATGTTAGCATCTGAAGAATGAGGATACTATGCAATGTGCTGACCTTGAGACTGGTGCGAGATTGAAGCCGCTCCGGTGGGATTCGAGGCACCAAAACCCGTTTAGTGCCAGGTGTGATACAGCGGAGGAGATCTGCACTGGGGATGGAGATGAGGCAATTGACGCGTATGGTCTTGAAGACACGTGTCTCATACTCTCTTTCAGGTGCGCAAATGTCGATGGCTCCCAGATTTTCGGCAAAAGGAGATACAAGTTATGGCTTCCTGGGTCTAGGAGTGGAATGAACCGCAGCGATCCAATGAACAAAAACAGGGTCATCCATGCAATTGTCAGCTTCATTGATCTTTGGCGAGGGCAAGTTCTGACTTCGTCTTCGAACGGAACAAGTAGCTTCTTTGGCCGTGTAGGAAGTGGTAGATATTTCAACGGCTCTGCTGGCGTCACGGACTCTGCCAATGGAGCCAAGTATCGTTCGCTCGGAAACCTGCGGACCAACTTCAACATGAGGAGCTTGAAAACGGCGTTATGAAACGACTCCAGACGTGCCAGTTCATTAGCCCCATTCTTCAGTATTTCGGTTCTTGGACGCCTCTCTTCTTGTAACTGGGCGAAGACATGCTGCAGCTGAGCCTCACTGGGGACACTTCCATCCTTCGTCAGGTCCTTCAATCGGTTCGCGAGAAAGCTCGTATCTTCGATGCCGGTGTTGCCTCCTTGACCGGTTACAGGGTGCATCTATTACTCTGGTCAGATTGCTTCAGAATGGGAGTCAGATGGCATGGGACCTTATGGGCAGAATCTCCGAGCAGTATGATTCGTTTATAATAGTACTGGTTCAGGGTATATTCCTCCAACGGCACCAGTGCTGACGATTTCTGGCTTTCGTATATCTCGCCAAATGTCAGGCCTTGCCCTAGTTTATCATTCCAGAATCTCTCTGCGTATTTCTCTTTGTCCTCTGCTGTGTACTTGAGGACCTCCCCGGGCTTCACTCGTCTCTCGGTCTTGAAGAACAAAAACCAAAACACCTTGCGGCCTGGTGCGGCTTGGAACAAATAGTGGCGGTCCTGCTGCACGGCCTTCCAGCTTCGCGCCTCGTTTACCTTGTCCACGTTGAGGGAAACACCGAATATACAGCTAAAGGGGGTTCTGATGCCTTTCGTGTGGATATACGTCAGTATTCCCATTCACACACATATTATAGCCGAGGAAATACCTCTAAGTTCTTGCCAAGGTCGAATCTTATACTTGTCCTCTCCTGCCATCCTCCACATCTCCTGTCGAGCCTTGCTGTGTATTCCATCCGCACCGACAACGATGCTGCCGCTCCAAACACGGCCATCATTTGTCTCAACCTCCACGCCTCCTTCGACATGCTCTATCTTAACAACCGTACGCGAAAGTTGCAGCTTAGACTTATCGGGAATAGCATTATAAAGAGCCTGGAGAAGTCGCCGTCGTTCCACAAAAAGGATCTTATACCCGAACCTACCAGAGAATCATTAATCATTAGTCAGGGCTCAATCTCAGAGTAAAGGTAAAAAAGTACAGTCCAGAGAACAGCTCACATAGCATCCAAGTAAACTCCTAGCCTCTCAATACGGCTTAGTAGTTTCCCATCCGGCCCGTACGTCTCCAGATCTTCGACAGACGCACCCATGGGCATCAGCTCATCATAGCAGCCCAGCTGGGCGAGGACACAGGCTCCGTTCGGTAGCACGCCAATGCTGGCGCCGAGGGCGGGGGTGACATTGTCGTGTTTCTCGAGGAGGGTGTATTCAATGCCGTATCGGTGCAGGATGTTGGCGAGTGTTAGGCCGGTGATGCTGCCACCGATGATGAGGACTTTGAATGTTGTCATGACATCGGGACTTGTTCTTGTACTTGATGGCGGGTAAATACAGGAAAGGGGTGGAGACAGATGTCTCAAGTCGAGTTTTCTAGAGAGCGCTCAAATTTTCAGTGTCGATATTCTCACAGGTGGGGTCAAACAAAAACGGAGTACTTAAAGTTCAGGGCGTGTAGTTGTTGACCGCTTCGTGGACTCCTGCAAAAGGGAGGTAAGCGACATTCTTAAGGAGAATTGAATATCATGTCCATCTGCGCCCGTTATATACGATATCAAACCTTGCACTTTTCGGACATTAAACTCACAGCCACCAACCTTCAATGCCACTGTAGTACTGAGTTCTTGTCCATGGTTTTGAATACCTAGATTGAAACACGGAGGTTGAATGGTCCACCAGTGACTAGCAAGAAGCACTAAACAACTTTATTCCCCACCGACACAAACCAACTTCATTCATAACATACAAGAATGGTAAATGTCAAACTATACGCGCCTCGCTGAGATTCCGAGAGTCCGAGCCACGGCGTAGGGTTTTGGTTCTTGATTAAGGTTGGGAGATTTGCATACATCCTTGACTGATACCTCGCATGTATAAAGATTTGGTTAACGACGATGACGAGGTCAAGTAAAGTAACATCCGGACTTCCAAGGAACCAAGTACAGGGGATTATCTGCTCTTTGTACTTTCATTCAACCCCTTTGGCGATCCGTGATCGACGCTGCATCAGACATAAAGAGACCCCGTCGGATCGTCGTCTTGGCGGGGTTTCTGCCTTGTGTTCTTTGAACGAGTGGAGGCGTGGGACGGGGTAAGGAATACTATACTACTGTACATGGACGATCTCAGCAATTGAAATAAAGAAGTGTCGTGACTTACGTGTTATTCCACTTCTTGGCCTCCATATTTTCAGCTCTTGGCTCATCTGCTGACTTTTGCACAAGCGGAGATTCATGTAACAATACGTTGGAGTCCAAGACATCATTTTTTATGAACACAATTTAGCATCGTGTTGTCTTTCCAATTCGACCACTTCAGTGTGTACCGAGGGTTCAATTTCCTATAGTATGAGGCTGCGATATCAGACCAGCCATTCTAGGCTTAATATGCCCGTTGAATATTAAACCAAGTAATGAACAAAAAAATGAACAACACCCCCAACACACAACAAACACAGGCACATCTTCCCGTGTAGCTCCAGACACCATACTAGCCTTCCAAGACCTATGATTCGCCATGCCTTTTGTATGTCTAGTGGCAATACTGCTTCTGGAAACAGTTCCTTGATTCTCATCCCTCGCTGTCCTGGCCAGGGAACAATAGTCTCATATGTTGGGGGAAGATGACTTGCTTCAACTAAAATCAATATAATGTGCGATGGTAGTAGCAGCAGAACATGAAGAGCTAATATGAGAATTGAGACCAAAATATCTGACATGATGATGTTCGAATTTGTCGCCATGGTGACACTCTCATAAGGCGTATCGCTTACTCCCTCTACCACAGTGGGAGTATGACGCATAATAGTCTTGGCTGAAGCATTGATCAGGACTGGAACAAACAGGGATTTTCATCGTCTCCAGGTACGGTTCCTGTCCATGATTTTGATCTGTTCTGGAGGGAGTATGGTAGATGCGGACTAGAAGAAATGGGCTTCTGCGAGAAGGACAGATGAAACGATATATGCAAGTGGCTTTAGGTACTCGTGTTGTAAGATAAGTACTAATAATATGTTTGTTACAGTTGAGCGAGCAAGCCAGTAGGAGCACGCAGTAGTGAAGCCACTTGCAAGAAGACGGAGGCCTCCTTTCCTGTACAGGGAACAGAGCGTCTGCGAGAGTCGTCGGCAAGATGGAAGCCGTCTCTTTCCCTCCATATCTTGAGAGTTTGTCCCAGTATTAGCGGTCTCGATGATCAACATGAACATGATTACATGACCAACTACACATCGAATCTTGATGTATTAGCGCCGGAAGAAATAATTGATTATAAAGGAAGGATAGCACTTACTATTAAGTCCAGGATAGTACCCCCAACAACAGGCAACAACCAGACATACCTATTGACTTGCGCAGGTTCCGGCTGCAGGAGCCTATACGCTTGACCTAGGAGCGGGTCATCGCCTGATGAGTAAATGAAAGTGCTCAATACTTGGCGGAAGAGCGACAAGAACAACGTTGGCCGCGGAGCATATGCCATGGTCTGAGATATGCTTGAGGCTTCTCCTTCTCATCTCTCTGTTTTCCACAGTAAAGCGAGGTTACTCGGTTTTTATCCCTAGCCAATTACTGAGGGAGTACTCTGTATATGTGGTTCAGGCAGCAGCATTATTATTGTCAATTGCTCCCAATTAGAAGATAACACGTTTCCACATTCAGACATTCAGACTCGAATGAAGCTGTAACAGCAAAGATTATAAGACATTGTTTGACCTGAGGAGCAAGATATATCGGACTTACTAACTTGTTCCTTGGGCTATACAATAGGACAATCACATCGAGCTCCTCAGCTGTCTTGAAATTCTTCTTATTTCTGATCCTCATCCGCCTACTTCCCCTCGGCCGAAAGAACGAGGCCTCGCTTTTTTGTTCTCGTAGCGGGCTCATTGCCAGGTCATACCATCCAATGCCAGGAGCTCAACTACGGAGACACCATCCAAGGCCAGGCACACGACAACATTGCCGCTTCGGCCGCGGAGTTCTCCGGTGACGTCTGGCTGAATATCGCTGGCTTTGCGGTGGAGGAACTGCCGCATATCCAGGAGTCCATGGAATCGCTTGTATAGACAACATGCGCGAGCTGCAGGTGATTACAGACTTTGCTCAGACAGCAGCGAGTCGCCAGATGTGTGGCGACGCTGTGTTCCTGTATAACGTCTTCTTGACGAACGCGAAACCTCCCTTTGCAAGGATTGCAAGCCGCCAAATACAGGAGAGCTTGCCAGAAGCAGTAAATGGCAGGCTGTTTGATACTAGGCTTGGTAATCTTCCTTTCCCTGGGTGAAGCAGACGGACCCTGGCCGGACAATACGCCCAACAGGGCCAAATGCGGCGCAGTGTTGTTATAATGCATTTATGAATATATCTAGTGGTGAGCTGTGAAGCATATATTGTGGTCTTGCAGGACACTATTATAAATCAGTGAGTAATCATCCTGATGATTGCGCTTAAACTGAGCAAATCCAGTTTCATGCATTCAGGCAGGGACACTGAGTTGTCTCTCTAACAAAAATGATGAGATCAAGATATTCTTCCGCGTTGGCAATGGAGCTTAGGTGCATGCTCCATATATAAGTGATGAATGATGTATTTCAAGTCAATGGCCCTGTTAATCACATCTTTCGGTCGACTATTAAAGCAGTTTGTAAGTACTCAACTTGCTTTTGACCTGTCCATAATAGGCCTATCTCCAGTCTTAGTCATGGCCCCTCATACCCCTCACTGTCGATCGACTCCAAACATCACCGTATTCCGTCTTACTCCAATTTCTCCAATCTATTCTCCTCAACGTATATCATAAGGCTGTTCCAGCTTCTAAAACCACTTCCCCGCAATCCTCAATCCCTCGACACCACACGCCACAATGCCGCAAATACTAAAGGTCGCAGTCTCCCAGTCGCACACGCGTCACACGCTTGAGGAAACACTCAGTGCTCTCGAACAGACAGCTCAGAAAGCTGCCTCTCAAGGGGTGAATATCCTCTTGTTCCCTGAAGCTTACCTTGGCGGCTACCCTCGAACCTGCACATTCGGAACGAAATTCGGATTCCGCGAAGAGCATGGTCGGGAGCAATTTTTACAGTACTTCAATTCTGCTGTCGATCTGGGAGACACTCCGTCCGGTGCGGGGGACGACTGGGTCGAGAAGACGCTTCCCGTAGCAAAGGGGAAACAATATCGTGGTGATGGAACCCGCGAGTTTCTGGAGAAAGTCGCCAATGAGACGGGGATACTGATTGTTGTCGGTGTCATCGAGCGCGCTGGCGGCAGTCTCTACTGTTCGGCGCTGTACGTAGACCCAAAACGCGGCGTGCTAGGAAAGAGGCGAAAGGTTATGCCGGTCAGTTTTCTCGTTCTTTGCGGATGACTCCCAGTCCAATTGAGGATATTGCCAGTCAAGACATGCTAATCAGCGAGTAGACAGGAGCAGAGCGACTCGTCTGGGCACAAGGATCGCCATCCACCTTAAAGGCAGTCACGACGGAAATCAACGGCGTCCAACTCACCCTTGCTGCCGCCATTTGCTGGGAGAACTACATGCCGCTTCTCCGCCAGAGTCTCTATTCTCAGAATGTCAATCTCTACCTTGCACCAACAGTCGACCCACGTGAAACCTGGCTTCCCCTCATGCGAACGGTCGCTCTAGAAGGCAGAGCTGTAGTCCTCTCGGCCAGTCAATCTGGGCGATACAGAGAACTTCCCGAGTGGGTAACTAAAGCCCCTGAGAACGCAAACGCAGATCATGGTACCGTCTCCCTTGCTTCCCCGTCACAGTTTTGTGTCCCCCATCCCGCTAATCGGCCACACCCCAGATCCCGAGGCATTTTACACCCCAGGGGGATCCTGCATCGTTGGTCCCCTGGGCCAGGTTCTCGCAGGGCCACTCTGGAACGTGAACGACGAGGATCCAGACAAGAGCTTGCAGATCGTGGACGTCGACTTTGAGGATTGCGCGCGAGGCAGGCTGGATCTCGACGTTGCCGGCAGTTACTCGAGGAACGATTCCTTCACCTTGAAGGTTGAGGGACTTGATTTGAACCCTCCTCCTCTTTAAGTCATATACAGAAGATGACATTTATGAAGTTTGAGGACTAGTGTGTAGATCATACTACGCAGGGACCTACATATTGTGGAAGGAAAAGGTTACTTATTTTGCCGCAGCAATTAGACTGTATAGATTCAGAGTCATCTCTTCACATATATATATTTCTCAAACTCTCTGCTAAATATGGAAATACCCTCTCTGGTTTCAACACTAATAGACAATGTTATTGCCAAAGGTATGAATCATTTGAATCACTGAATCACGCAAGTTACTCTGATATATATCTTGCATTACTTCTGGAGAGGATGAGAAACTCTAGAGGATTAATTGCAGGACCTGGTCAACAACTTGCGCTCTTATCAACGTATACATTTACTATACAAGGCCCGTGTATCTCTGGGACTAAGTTCAGTCTTATCCCGTCCGTATTGACAAAAGCGCGCCAAAAATGGATGCAAATGAAGCGAATTTGTAATCCTGAGCTTGGGACTTGATAGATTCCTAATCAGTACTAGTGTTGGATACTTGCACGTGACTTATATCTGTACGAATACGCTAGCCCTATTTAGGACGAACACGCAATACAGCGGCAGAGTAGGGATAGCACTGCCTTGTAAGCAACGCACATTCAACATTCTAGAATGATTCCCATAAAGTTGTATCCATGGAATCACCATTCCGGCAAGTTTCTGTAGTTTCGTGTGGAGAACGTGTGGTGTCGGCGCCTTGTATGAAAGGCAGCGCTAAGTAACTACCATCATATGATATCCTAAATAGGACTAGCGTACTCAAGCAAAATCCAACCGTCAAACAAATCAGCGAATTCTCTCAAGAGCGAAAGTCCAGGACCAGAAATTTGCAGATTGGCTAGCAAGATGGTGCGCATCGAACTTGGGTTACTTCCAGAGCTGACGCACACCCGGTATGTCGTTCATCTGTCAGACGGCAAACGTCTAGTACTTTTCCGTTTGCCGTCGATCGAACCATCCAAAGACCGGGCAACGACAAGAAATGAAACGAGCGATGGATGGTCGTACTTCGCAATGGAAGCGGAATGTCCTCATGCCGGTGGGCCAATGGAAGACGCCCTTGTTGATATTGAAGACTCGGCGTATATCGTCTCCTGTCCGTGGCATGCATACGACTTTAATGTTGAGACGGGTGAATCCAGTGTGGGGATGAAGGCTTGCACATTTCCTGTTCATATCCAGGGAGAGTGTGTAGCTTTGGAATACGCTTCGGATGACGACTCGGTCGAGCTCAAGAGGATGGAGCCCGTGAGCGAAACTGTGAAACTCAAGACCGAGCACAGCGTTATTCCCCCAGCTACTGAAGATGCTGTTTCCGACAAGCCTCGGAAGGCTGAATATCTGGACGAGAATGCCACGCTCTGCGAGTGGTGTGCGCATATTCTGAGGACATCCAATGCAGAGCACAAAATTGAACTCACCACTCATCTGTTCAGTATATTCACCAGCAGAGAAGGGTCGTCTAGCCCCATGACAATCATCGGAAGTGCCCCGGTCACGCTTCCTCCCACGCCACCGCGTGAGGGACTCTTATCAGTCAACCCTTGGGAGGTGCCGAGTTCTGGAAAAGGAGGTACCTTGAAAAGCAGAATTGCCATGCTTCACGCTCTGGCCAACATCGAGCTCTGGGCTATTGACTTGGCTGTGGATATCTGTGTGCGGTTCGCCGAATTCCAAACAAACCCTGATCCAGCCTCAGGAGACAGCACCAGACCTCTACCACGGACCTTCTTCCATGACTGGTTGAAGGTCGCCAACGACGAAGCTAAACATTTCTCCTTGCTTCGTACGCGACTGGAGGAAATGGGATCATCTTTTGGCGCTCTCCCTGTCCACCATGGCTTATGGGAGTCGGCGACGCGCACTGCACACGATCTCCGCGCGCGAATTAGCATCATCGCGCTCGTCCACGAAGCCCGCGGTTTGGATGTGAACCCAATGACCATCGCCAAGTTCCGGGCCGCGCGTGACAACGAAAGCGTCGAGGTCTTGGAGGTGATTCACAACGACGAGATTACCCATGTTACCACCGGCCACAGATGGCTGACGTGGATTTGTAAAGAGGAAGAAAGCGACCCCGTGCAGGTTTTCCGCTCCAATGTACGGAAATACTTCAAGGGTTCGCTTAAGGAGCCTTTTAACCGGGACGCGCGAGCCCTTGCGGGAATGGATGGGCGATATTACGAGAACATGGTGCAATAGTGTGCTCGTTCAGCCGGCATGCCGGTATCCTGGCATCCAACGGAGTGATAAAGCTCGACTACACTAGGCGCGAATCCTGACGTTGCTCTATATTGAGATGGCCGGAAACCATCCTTGACATGCAATATCTATCCACAAGAAGACGAGATCATCCGACCACGACACGTCTCGAAAGAATTAACCTCGCCGGTCTATTTAAATCGTGATAAACCGCAAAGACAATCGTCCTCCGGCTTCAACTCTGCATCTACGATACCAGTCTAAACGCTGGGCCTTTGGTCAGACTTGAGTCGTACGCGCCCTTTAGCGGATGTGCTTTTTGAATGAGCGACCTCTTTTCATTCTCTGGAATGGGCCCCGTTGCTCTTGGGGGAAGAAGAGAAAAATTCAGTCGAGGGATATGGCTATGGCGGAGACGATGCCTGCTAATGTTGCGGACGGGTTCATGAATGTTGTATAACGGCAAATCATGTCTACTGGGCTTAGCGGGCAGTGTATGAGGAGTAGTTATGCCGGAGGGCTCACGCAACGGAGTGGAATGAACAGTCGCCAGATGATTTGGAGGCTTTTATTCCCGTTTCGTGGAGTTCCAGATCTCCGCATTAGATGGGCTCCAGCACATAATAATAAACTACTAGGATAAATCAAGTTAAGTGGCTGTCGATGGCGCGGGGTCCTCAGATTCCAGGCGATCCCGACTGCAAACAATCATCAACCATGCTTCATGTCTTCCCAATCACGTCAGAAGTAATTATATATGGCCTCCACCTCATCACCACTCCCGCTAGAGATTTTCCTCAACATCACCGCATACCTCAAACCCATTGACCTCGTAGCCCTGGTACACGCGATCCCAGGCATCGACGATATCCTACCCCGTCGTCAGCTCCTAAACCCAGGGACCACCGGAGACACATTCCTACACCTACTAGCCAAAGAAGGCCAAACAAGCTCCATTCAGAAGTTCCTACATCACCTCGACACCACCGAGATCCTCAACAAACACAAACGGAGTCTATTGTCCACCGCCTCGGAGCACGGACACGTCGACCTCACCCAGCTACTCCTCCAGCACGACCGTGTCGACGTGAATACCAAGGACGTCGATGGACGCACCGCACTCGCATGGGCATGCAACAAGGGACACACAAAGGTCGTCGAGCTCCTTCTAGCTCGGGAAGACGTCGCCGTGAACGAGGCCGACACGGACCAGCGCACGCCATTATCGTTCGCAGCAGAAAAGGGCCAGGTGGAAATCATCAAGCTATTACTGCACAGGGAAGAAATATCTCTTGGCTCCCAGGATATATGGCATCGGACACCGCTTTGCTGGGCCGTGCTTCTTGACCATGAAGAGGTTGTGAAGGCTTTAATAGTGCATGCCGTCCGTGCTGCGTTTGATTATGCAGAAGCGAATGAGCAGGAGAGACCTCTCTCGGCTGCTGATCTTCTTGGCCTGAATGAAGAGTGTCTGGACGGGTATTCTCCGGTGTTATGGGCTATTGAAAATGGTAATGCTGCGATAGTAGAGCTTCTATTAAGGTGTGAGGGTGTCGATGCAGATCACGGAATTACAAGGGGAACGCCGCTGGCATTTGCAAGCGAAAAGGGGGCTGAGGTGATCGTACGACTCCTTCTTGAGCGAGGGGATGTAGATATCGAGAAGCGGAATATCGCGGGCTCAACGGCACTGGCATGGGCCGCGTCGGAAGGACACGAAAACGTCGCCAGAGTCTTGATCGAGTATGGGGCGGATGTGAATTCTAGGGATAGATATGGACACACTCCGTTCGAATGGGCCGTTGAAGGGGGACATGTGGAAGTAGCTATGTTGTTACGAGAGTATGGGGCTGACCCTGATCACATCGAAATCTAATTCTTTCTTCGCACTGCAGAGTGGTTATGCTATTCAAGACCTTCGTATCTTGATGAGGGGGTCTATACTGTCACCTTACGCCGATATACACCTGTAATCTACTCTGTCTTATTACACGCATCTCCTAGGCCCTGCTGCTCTAGATAGCTGTAAGAGAAGAAGTCAGGGTCTGCGCGAGGCCCCAAGCTCACGGCCGGCAGAGGAAGTACCAGGGAAGGATGCATCGCGAAGGTGATCGTTGACAGGACGCAGCGGCCGAGATGGAAGTAAGACTATGAGACTTCATTACGTGCGATAAAAAAGTCGAATATTGAACAGATATTTAGTCTGATTATCAATCTCGAGGTACATAACTGAGAAAAAATCCCATTTCCAGCTTCAAATATTCACGGTTTTCAATCTCGCCTTTTGGTATAATCGACTCGCAGTTTATTTATCAAGGTTGTTTGTAGATCTGGCCATTTTCAAGAACGGGAAGAGGTATAATCCAGCTGACAATTGTCTGCCAGTACACCTCAAGCGATAGGAGTTGATTGACTTGCCCTAACTAACAATCAACGAAATTTAGTCCACGTCCCACTGATTATGGTAGGCCGTATTAGCCTGGGGAAGCAAAGTGCTTCTATCGTGTTGATTTACTTCGTCCTCCTCTTCATTCTGCCGCGCCTCTGTGTCCGCGATTCGCTGGTGGTCAGGGATTCCAGCCCAACGGGAATCCATCCAAGTTCTTCGAGTACTGAAGAAATGTACAGCCGCAATCTATTATATCAACGAGTCAGACATTTCCTTTATTCAGTCAGGAAACGTGGGGGCTGCGTACCTTTACTGCGAAAGTCGCCACAGCTGCAACGAAAACCATCCACGACACACGTTGCTGTTGCTCTCGCCAGGGGTCGACACAGCTCTGCTGATAGCCCAGTTGCAATTCACAGGCATTGTCGCCATGTGTCTTATCCTTGAATGGCCAGGCTCTGTCGTGGATGCTGCGCAGACCACAACACTGGAAGCGATCTTGGATGGTGCGTATGGAGCGCGAATCCTTAGACTGGAAGAAAGCCTGCCACTGCTGGTCGAGATGACAGGATAGAGTATTCTCAGGGAAGAGGTATGCCAGCGCCACTGTTGCAAGCACGGTCGATAGGGCCGAGTGGAGGTGATCGAGGATAGGAAACGTTCTTCGCCACCAGCTGTTACTGTTTTCTCTTCGCTGGAGAACCATCCTGAACCCGATAAGGCCCAGGAAGGTTAGAGGGGAGAGCAGAGTTGTTGTTGCTGGGACCCATTCTGGTAACGGAAGGGCGAGGGTCGTCGTGCGGGACCATGATATCCTGCAGAACCAGGGTGCATCAGATTCCATCAATACAGTGAAATATGGAAGATGTAGCTGAAACAGGATAGCTTACGCTCCGAGGATCAGCGCAATACAAGAGGCCTGGATAAGGAGAGGAGGCTGTCAGCGGCTGCCTCGCTGGCACAGGTCGCGTACAACTCATACGTACCACGGGAATAACGAAATAAAGGACTTTTACTGCATCCCACTTTGTTGGCATGATGGAATCAAGGATGATTATCTTTGTGATCTTTGCTGATGGAAATTCGAGGCAGGAGGGAGATAGAAAATTGAAGAAGTTGAGGAAGAGAGGAAGATGAGGCGGCGCTTGCATCATATTTGTGTAAGAGAGCCAACCCCGCAACAAAACAGACGGCTATTTACTTTGCCTGGGATATCCTTGCAATATTCTTGCTGCAAAGTACCTTTTTTCCCCCGAGCAAAGTCAAGGAACTGTCTGAACAGACCAAGTCGGCATAATAAAGAACATCGGAGACGACGTTCACAATTGAATTGCATAGGATTAAGATACATCTACAATAGTGTACAAGACCAGCTGGTAGCATCTTCATGAAATCCTAAGAATGTCTCCGTTTGACACGAGGGCTCCCACCTAAGTCACCCGAAAACCGCCTCTTTCTCGACCCACGATGGTGGCCACTTCTATCAGACAGCGGCGGAGAGTCTTCAAGGGCCCTCAGCCGTGTCAGTAGTAGCTTCGCATACGCCGCCGCCGTCGCAGCTGCGTAGCTCTGCCATTTCTTGTTCTTGTGTGAATCTGCATAATCACAAACCCCCCGAATGACCAGACATGGAAAACTGTTCATGATTCCCGCGCCCTCCATCTCGAAGCAAAGCACGTTGTGTTCCCGACTTAATCTATCACGCTTCTCAGCCGACTTCATGACCTGATTACCGGAAGCGATCAAGCCATAATGGATCTGGGGGTCGGCTGATATCCGTGTGATTCGGGGAACCTGACGTCGCGGATCACATTCATCACAGGAGTCATGGGCCCCGTTATGGCTGTAGTCCGACGAGAAGAGGATATCTGGGATGCTAGGGTGAGAGTACTGGGGTTTGCACTGTGTGATCTGGAGCAGGTATTCTCGTAGCGGAGTAGAGGATATTTCTGGATCTGATTCGAGAGCGCTAATCGCACACATTATATGTTCTGGTGGTGGACAGAGGTATCCGTTTAGTTGAGACGCTCCAGACTCCAGACTCTTGATCATGTCGTAGGGGAGGACGCCGGAGTATCGCCCACTGGGTGTGCTGACGACCACATCGCCTAGACGAATGTCATTGCTTGGGGACGGGACACCACCACCGATCCCAACCAAAAGGCAGAATTTTAGGGCTGGAAAGCTGCGTTTCATGTTGGACGCCACGTTTGCAGCAGAATTCGTACCATATGTTCCGTGGGGAAGGCAAACGGCGGTGATGTTGTGTCTGCCTATCGAACCTAGAGCGTAATAATTCGGGTCCTCGTTGGCGATGCGGACTTCCTCGAAGACGCGGTCGAATAAGGCACGTACTGCCATGAGTTCAATATGAAGAGCACACACAATACCTATTTTGTAGTCATATGCTGATGGAGAAGTGTTTCCGGTTCCCCAGCTTCGCCTTCGTTCGCTACTGTCAGGATTCATAGGTTTGTATGCCTCTTCATCTGTCGATGCATATGGGTCTGAGTCCGGGGTCGTTTCGGCGAGCTTCGGGCTGGATGAGCCCAGGCTTCTACCGATTCCACTATCTGTAGACGTCAATTCATGTGTTTCCCGGATTAGCGGGACACTCATTGTTGGGTCTAATTGTCTTGATGGAAGTCCGCTGTCACCCCAAAACCACGGATTATTGCTGTTAAAGCCTAGGATAACCGCGCCGCTGGTTTGGGGGCATATGGCAATACCGTGGGATAATTCCCGGCGCATGGAAGAAGGCAGTAGCACTTGAGTAAGATCTGAATGCGTAGCATTTTTCTTCCCATTGCAAGCACACTGTGGTAATGTTTCTTTCACCGCACACCAAAGTATATCGTGCGTAAGCTTGATGGGGTGTGAATATGGATCTCCATGGACATTCATTATGTTTTGCAGGTCGGCGACGCTGGCAGCAAGGTATGACCTGCCAGATGGCAGTTTCGCCCAGGGAGAGCAAAGTGATTTAGTAGGCACAATAATATCGCCAAAGCCTTTACCGAACAACGTCACTGCATGAATAGACCGGGTCAAGTCGATCCAGGAAAGGCCGGCGCCATCAAGGATCATTCGGCGTGGATATATGGGATCGCGCTCCATACTAAGATCCGTAAAATCCCAGCCATCCAGAATTGATCTAGGATCGCCATAACTGTTACCATCGCTAATTCCTTTAACCTGATAATCGATCGTCTGCTCCAGAAAATCGTAAAAGTCTTCAACTCGGTCTTTAAAGGTAATATATCCATCTTCCTCCGGGTATATTCTGACTTTGAGGTTATTCGAGTTCAGAAGAAATTCCAGACAGGAATCAGGCCGATGAGCTTGGGTCGCTTCTTGAAAGTCGTTATCCTTGAATATACACAGCGAGCTGAATTTACTTTCCAGTCGATCCTGGTGAAGCGATGCACGAATGAGATGGAGCAACGCGCTGGCTCCGTTTATAAGCCAGCCTCGCTTTTCATCTACATCCCATAAGGCGACGTACTTCTGCGAAATCCACTTCATTTTCCCAATGTACGTATTTCGTCGGACTTTGATATCTTTGCGACCCATAATGAATGAAGATGTAGCCGTCACTATGTACCCGGTAGACAATAATGCATTTGCAAGAATACTGCGTTCTGGGGGGCGTGTTAGTGCCGAGCTCCTAGTGTTATAGCTCATATCGGCCGCTCCCGCATAAAGCTTCATCTCAGGACACCATCCTAAAATATGGCGATACCCTTCCAGCTGTTTGATACTGATATCGATGGTTGCGAACTCCGTGCTCTTGAGGTACGAGACACGGTTTCCGTCTTCCGAATGGACCAGATGCCACGTAACTGCACCTTCTCCGCATTTAGTGGGAACCAACATTGTCGAGAAGCCCTTGAGGATAATCTTCCCGTCAAAATAGATAGCTTTGCGAGCCTCTGCAAGCGCTGCCATTATATTGAGCGGCATCTCAAGGCCTCGCGCATGGGCTTCCGGCCTTCGTCGGATGGGATACCCTTGTACCACAACGGGCGATCCAAAAAGGTCATGCCAACATTCGCCATTTACAACGCCTGAGGGGGGGTCTGGGCCTTCATCAACGTTTACGCCTATTTCGAAGAGATATGTCACTTTGGGGTCGTTCCGCTCATAGGTGACGTGACTAATCCTCATATTCTGAAGGAATGGTTCGCTGTAGGATACCTTCTGTTCAAAAGGGGAGGATCGAAGAGCGGAGGCGAGCCATGCCATTTGTTCCCCAATTTCGGCGATTATAGGCCTCGTGCCTTGAACGTCTACCCATACATCGAATGACTCTTGATTCACCGATGGCTGCATTGAAAAAGCGACTCTAGTTCCATCGGCCAACACACCTATTATCAATAAGAAGTTAGTATGGGGAAGATTGAAATCATTAGCAGAACGAGAGCCTACCATTCGGAGTATTCTGCCCTGATACGAGGGCATTGACGAGTCTCAGAATCTCCACGCCTGTTCCTGGCCATACCAGCTTCATATAATCGCGGCACGTCAATGCCTGTGCAGATTCTCTTGAGCCTGTTAGTGTTATCACACGCTCAATTGCATCTGGGATATCATTCGGGTATTCTTGTTCAATTAGAAACCTAACAGGATCCCAATGAACCCTAAAACTGACGTCAAATATCTCTGCCGGTTTCCGTCGAGTGATTCGAGCGGACATTGGTAAAAATTCCGTGATTGAATCGCGAATTTCTTGAACAATATTGGGTTCCGGCGGGCTAATGACACACTCTCGTTGTATGCTTCCTAGGAGCCAGGTATAGGCGGGACTATTTCGGATAATTTGTCGATAAGCTGTTAACCCAGGCAACTCATTCTCATCGGCTACTTCGTCATCTTCGCTATCATCGTGGTCAAATTCTTCAGTTACATGGTGTGAGGTGGGTTCTGGAACGCCATCGTCGTGGGGCTGGTCCTTTTCTTGCCAAAGACTCATAATGTCATCCAGAGACATCTTAGTCGCATCATGATTGTCTCGACTATCTCCATATTCCGAATCCTCTATCTCATGGTCCAGAAGGCGCTCCCTGAATGTTGCAGCTATGCCCCTAATATCGCGGGTTATTGAAATTATCCAATGCGTTTGGAAAAGATCAGCTGTGGCTTACCTCCGGTATTTATGGATAAATACCATGGCATCACGGTGCATTTGACAACTGCCAGAGTTTCCCAAACTAAGAGAAAATGCCCTCAGGAGCTCCGGCAAAGCTTCAAAAAGCCGCTGAATCATATCCTGATCAGGTCTATATGGGTTAACGGTTCGCACCAGCTCCTCAGCGAGCTCGATCATGTACCCCTTCGCTGCGCCAGCAACACTTGAAATATCAGAGTAGATACTTTTTGTATCTTGGTTATCCTCACTTTCAACGGCGGTGGGTCCTTCTTGAGAACTTTTTAACTGTTTACTTCCGCCAAACAAAGTCGATGAATAACCAGAGTCAGTGAAGGTGTTGTTGATAGTCGGAGACTGGGGAATGTCCTCTTTGTGGTTCTGTCCCACCCCCGTGGTGCTCCCGGCTCCAAGCTCTAGAGTAGCATAAGATGGTGAAGTAGTATCATCATTGATTGCAGAGATTCCATCGGTTTGTATCTGGCTGGAATTTAAATCTCCACTAGAGTGATCAATCGGCAATCCAGAGGCATTGAACATAACGATAGTTGGCTCACCAGGACCTAATAGTGGTTCATTTCCGCCTGGAGCAGTGCTTTGGCGATCTTGATCTATCATTACAACTTCATCCGATGCCTCAATATGAGAGTTCTTAGGAGCGAGGCTGTGGCCCTCAATCATGAAAGCTGGCCTTCTTCCTGGGTTCAAAATAGCGTTAATATAAGACACGCTCGTTGTGCCTATGCTGTGCTCTAAAGGTTCTTGGTTGTAGGCTCCATTACCGGGCACTAGGCTATTGGCAAAGCCACTAACATTTTTTGCTGCTAAGTTCTGGCTGGGTGTCGTAATTCTGTCGCTTTCCTGGTTTGTATTCCAAAGGCCCTGCGACGCGTAGTCGTGTATAGAAGTACTCGGGAGGAAGCCACTAGTAATACCAGTGTCAAGGGTAGGCACGGGGGTCCCGGCGTAAAAGTGAGGTGGATACCCAGAGTCGACTGTGTTATAGAAGTCAGGCGATAGATGAAACAGATGTGCAAGATCCTGGCTATAATCAGGAGCCGGCTGATAGTCAAATGCAGGAAAATTGAGAGGTTCGCTGGCAAAGGACAGGAAGGAGTCTCCCCCAATGGACTGAGAGGGTATAGAGTCATGCAGTATGTCATCCGAACAACCTTTCAACTGTGGGCTGGTAGGCTGAGATTTGCTGATTTTGCGTCCTGACGGCTGCGCATGCATCACGCTCTCCCCTGAATTCACCGTTAACCAAATTCGTCCTATGATATATGCCGTACGGTTCGAGACATACAATCAGGGTTCCCCTGGAGGATTGCGTTTAGCTTTCGGAGACGGCTCGAGATCTGCTGTTGTGTCCGTATTTTGCCAGTACGTTCCTGAATGTGCATTGAAATAAGCCCATTCCGGCGATTCTTTGCCTTCGAATCATTTTTACGATTCCAGGGTGGAAATTCCCGCAAAGCTGTACTGTTCTTAGCATCTTGCGCAGTATATTTGGTATGATTGGATAGGCTTTGATATGGAATACACATACCTTCATGGAAAGCAGCCTCTACTTCGTCAGACCATAGACGCTCATCATTTTTCCTGGCAGTCCGGCGAGACCGTGCTCTATGCTCGAGGTATTTGGGCGAATTTAGGTAGGATAAAAGCGTCGCTTTTTCTGAATTTCCTGGATCCATTGCCACGCAAAAAAGCTGTGTATGTATTCAACCAAGATGGCTTCTAGAGCAAAAGGTCCACCAGCCACGAATAATGAGCGTGGGTAGGCCTTTTATTACGGGGGAACAGTTGACGAGGCGGAAATCCAGTCTCGTCGAATAGAAGGACGCCACATCATAAAGTGGCGTCAGCGCGAATGGTTCAGGCAGACTGTGATTGAGCCTTGTAGGGAGCCGCATATCGGGTTGTGGGATGAATTTGCTCTTATATTCGAAAAGGGTCACGCTTGTATCAATTTTGGACATCGTTCGACTGCCAGCATGATATTACAAAATGTATATCTCAATCTGCGTTTCAGAGCTTGACAAGATCCCAGAATTCCTGTAGGAACTCATGAACGACGTTCTGGAACCGCTGTGTCTCCTCCTGAGTTGTTCCCAGAATCAGGCTCAGCATCCCACGTCGAGCTATCCAGAATCCACGCTCCACCAAGTAGAACCATAGGAGATCCTTGATAACAGCGTCCACACTTTCTGGGAGGCTATCCACGTCGTGTATGGTAGTTACTGGTAAACCAGCACCCGACGGTGTGAAATGAAAGTTTAGGACCCCTCCGACCCCCGTTACAACCATCCGTGTCCCCTTTGCTAATTTCAGGATGTCTCGTCGGAGCTGATCCCCCGTTTTATTCAATGCAATGCATGCTTCTGGATTATATACCGAAGTTATTGTCTTGTACCCAACATTCATGGCGAGGGTGTTATTGTTAAAGGTACCAGAGTGGTGAATGTTTGAGCAGCGGGGATCATAAACGGAAAGCAGATCCTGCCGACCACCGAAAGCACCGATCGTCAAGCCTCCACCGATCCATTTGCCCAGCGTAGTCATATCGGGAGTTAATGAAGTGCCCCGCTCTGGATGTAAAACAACGGCTTGTAATCCGCCTGGTGCAAGTCTTGAGGTGGCAACCTCATCAAGTATAAACAGTACCCCGTTTTCCCGAGCTGCGTCCTGGACAGTATGCAGGAACCGCGCAGTCCCCGGGATGCAGCCTCCTGCACATTGCATCGCTTCCACAAGCACTGCAGCGGCGACGTCTTTGTTTTCGCCAATGATACGTCTCGCCTCTTCGGGATTGTTGTAAGGGGCTACAATCCAATCTTCTTTATCAACGTCGTTGGGAGCTACCCCGTGGGAAAAATACAGGACGCCCCCGTGATAACCGCCTTCAAAGACGATGACCTTGGATAGTTCTGTTATTTGTCGTGCAACACTCAACGCGTAGAGATTTGCTTCCGTTCCGGAGTTACAAAAGCGCAGCTGTTCGATCGACGAAAACCGGTTGCAGATTGCTTCGGCAAACTGAGCCTCGGCGATAGTTGTGGCTCCCAAGTTGAGGCCGACATGACACATGGTAGACGTGATGGTCTCGTGGATTACTGGGTGGGAGTGTCCGCACAAACCAGCAGTCATATCTCCTGATAAATCGAGGTATCTTAAGGCGGAGGTTCATTAGCCCAGCGCATGCAAATGAAAAGGCAGTTCTCTTCATACTCATGCCCATCGTGATCGAACAGCCTGTTCCCTTCACCTCTAGCCATACACAGCGGGAAAGGGCTCCCATGCAACACCGATCGAGTGTTTCCACCTGGAAGATGAAGAGTTGCTTGTTCATGCAACAGTCGGGACTTCGGATTGCGAGATTCATAGCGCCTTTGAGCAGACTGTAAATAGCCATGTGCTTTCTGCGTAAGAGAGGACATATTGTCGCTTGTGAAGCACAGCAGCGGTGAGACAATAATGAGATAACAAGAAATAAATGTGCCTTAATATCTGAAGGGCTGCTGTGCGTCATCTATTATTTTATGCTGTGCGGGGCGTACTTTCTGAGACCCTGGAATCAAAAGTGCTCCGACTGCCGTGCCATGGTTCAATGTTGATAGCACGCTCGGGATAAGCTTAAGATTCTCTGGTGTTCCCCCACATTTCGCTGGATGTCACTCCACGCCACGCCTCAGCGTTTACCACTCATCGATATGCCATAATGCGAACTATCTTTGCCGTTTCCTCCCGATATTTATAGGGCGATATTTATAGGGCGAGGTAATCAGTGCCGTCGTCCTCAGGTAAACCTGAACCTAACCGGTCTTGGTCGTGGCTTTAAGGACAGATGCGTTTCCTAGGTAGATTTCCGCCAATCCCCTGATTTTATGTTCGCGTTCTAGAGAACATGTAGTAAAGGGGGACAGCGATAATCATGCACAAGGCCTATATCATTGTCGCGAGGCAAGGAAGCTAGTTGCACTCTTCTGTTCCTAGAAAGCGAGTATCAGTACGAAAAGATATCTGATAACAACAGGATACGATTCCGAGATGCAATAATGTCAGAGATTCAGCCAGCGTAATGGGCATTACCTAGGCAATGGTCTCAATCGAGTCGAGAGACAAACTTGAAGAAAGCAACAGGCAAAGAGAAACCAAAAGTTGACCAAAAGGGATTTGGACTAACCCAATCGGTACACTTGGATCCTGAGGTACTCAGGCACTTCACTCAACTCAGGCAAACGTCGTATTATTCAGTCATCGCACGCTCAATAACTCCAGGATTTATTCTATGATATTGCAGTAAATTGTTTGCAGGTACTACTTGGATCAGGGAGAGTCTCTTGAAGGATTTCTCGTGTTGACACTACCAGGTATATATATCTCAGTTAAGACGTCAGATCAAGCAACATATCGACCTTGTTGCTTTTGGATAGGAACTTCTGCATGTAGAAATACCTTCAGTTCCGATATAACCTTTCTTTGTATCAGATGACATTTACACACAGTATTCCAAACCAAGGCTTCTCAAGTGTTGTCTTGGCCCATCAAGCCGAGTTTGGGCGTATAACACACTCTATAATCACAGCGCCAGGACATTGCAATAATGACATGACTGGCTTGTGTCCCCATAAACTACGAGTAGTATATAAAGCCATATATATACGTCCTTCCCATGGCCCCAAAGTATTCAACTCTCATTTTTATATGTCTCCCCTGATGGAACGACACATACCCCGGCATCGGACCTGTAGTAAAGGGTAGGAGGTCATGTCAGACTGCAAAACGAATCCAGATAATCCCCAACCACAGAGTACTCCATCTACCTCACATTATAGCTCCAGTCATGCCATCGTATTTAAGAAGCTAGACTGGCTGCCCAACGCCGGATACTCGAAAACTCTCCGTGTTGAGGTGCAGGAAGCCCCCAACTCCTCCAGCCTGAGAGTTTCTCTCAGCCAACGAAAACCATGACCCCCCACTCGGGCTGGATATTTGGAGCGGGAAGTGTCTGATGCAGAAAATCCTTGCCTCTCTGATATCCCTCCGATAACACGGGCTTGGAAGCGCTCTCAACCTCATTTTCAACTCCCAGCACGACAGGAAAGTCTCCAGGGTACCCATTCATCAGGGGGTATATATAAAAGGATCTAACTATCCTGCGTAGAGTCTTATACCCTCTTTCCATCCAGGTTCCCCTACTATTCTACCAGATATAGGCGTAGAACCACATCCTAAGCCTACCTACACATTCCTCTGTTCTAATTAGTCATACCACTCACTCATTGAGTTCCGATTACATCCCCAAATGCCTCTAACATCACGGTTTTCGTCGCTTGGGCCCCCTCTGGCAACTCTGTCTTATCCACTCGACGAACTAAAATCCTGGACATGATGTCGAGGATACCAGACTGGTGAGCCGCGAGCACACTGGATCCGCCAGTCCATCTCTCATGATTTATGGCGGCTGACTCGGTTGATATTTTGCAAGCCAGACACATCCGCGAGCTATGAACTTCCCTTCGCCACTTGATCCATCCGGATTTTTGCATCGCTTCGCCTGTTAGGTTCATTCTTACTGGTCCACAGAGTCATACTGGTGTGGTGTGGGTTGTGATGGGGATAAGAGGACAAAGAATAGAGAACACATCCCACACCTGATGGCCTGAGGCATGGGCAGCTTCGAGAGACATAAATACCCCCTTCTCGACGCTTCATCAGAGACTTTCTCTTCATCAGAATCCACAAGAAACAATCCTCCAAACCACTCTCGCAGTACTCAAGCCTTTTCACGCTTTACGTCTATCCACACCCAACCAACCTACCTCCAAGATGTCTCCCTGCTCCTGCAACTGCTGCTCCGGAGACTGCGGCTCCTGCTCTTGCAGTTCCTGCAGCGTAAGCTTACCCCTTCTTCCAGTTCAATGCATGAAGTTCCTCTCTAGGAGCTGTGATATCATCCAAGGCCCTGAAATTGGGAGCTGTAACTGACGCGTTTATCCATAGCACTAAATTGACCTTCTGCCGCGTCGTCTTCTGCTCTCGCTATACGGCCTCCCTGTCGAAAACCTAGTTTGACACGCAAAGTATCCTTACCTGGTTTTCCAACCGACAATATCACTCAACACTCTGTTACCAAGTGCTAATGGTGGATATCGGTGCACTCGATATCGACATGGATGGAATATCACCACTTTTGGTGACTGGCCTGTTGAGGATGACATGATGATGGTTGAATTCTTCTCCGTTTGTTATTGACATATTGTATTTACTCAATATACTCACTCTTTCAAATCACTTATCCATCATCCTTTTCTACTTTAAACGGGAACATTTCCAATAATCCAGACCGTCGAGCCTGGACACGACAAGTGGATGACTGAATGTCGGGCGAGAGGCAAATGCGGATGTCGACTTAGGGCTTGAAGTCGATGAAATCTTGACGCGGAGAAATCAGCCGACGGAGCGACCTTCATGCTCTTGCCTACACATAAAGAAGCAGCTAGCCGACGAGATTTCCAATAACGGTCTGTATAAAGTAAAGCACATACTTTAATACTTTGATACCTTTAGTAGGGTTTGCCATCCCCCATAACAACAAGCGCCTTGCAGCAAAAACTCATGTCGTCATCATGTTAACGCGCGGTAAAGTCCACATATGTATGCATACTAGTGCAAGTACACACTTTGAGGAATAACAGCTTCTATGCTGGATGTATTTCAACTGCCTCTTTCGCGTTCAGACCCTTCAAGATGACTGCACAAACCATGTTCAATAGTTCAATACCAGAGCCATGGTGAGGAAACTGCGCATAGAACTCCTAACCTGTATTTTTCCGGCCTTCGATAATTTCGAGGCTCACAGGCCTACATTGCCTCGAGAAAAAATTATCCTTTTTCGATGTCTGAAGTTAGCATAGAGGTGGTCAAGGATACCACCACTAGCGACGCGACCACAGTGTAAACTGCTGCCATATCTCCTTCATCGATGACCACGCCATTCGTCAGTTTGCATGGCCAGGGCTGTGACCAGGATAGGAGCACCGAGACGGGTGGCTAGGCGAAGTATAGGCCATGAGAAGGATGTTATACGGATCCCACAGAATCTTAACGATGGAAAAACGATGTAAGGATGTGGATAGAATCAGGAGATGAGGAATATGAGCGGGTTAAGTTTCTTTCGAGCAAAAAGAGGGGAAAGAAAGGATTTTGTTCGAGTGAGGACCTTGGGGTCGACCACGACTGCGATCTCGGGTCGACTGCTTAAAGTCCTGCTAACAAGTAGCCGGCGTAGAAAGCCGAATAAAGACCACATGCTGAAGTCTTGCTTCTACAAGTATGGATTGAATTAGAAGGTTTGTGACAGTCTATTTGTTTTTCATTGTGCAAATGGCCTCAGATGAAGCATTACGTCGATAATCGTACCTTCTTGTCCACGTATGGACTCAATAGAGGACCATGGGACGCTTCATCATTTATGCAGGTATTTCAATCCATCATTCTGACTTGCATAGACAGGACGCACTGATAAAGAAATCTACTGGTAGAATGATGGGGTCCAAGTCGGCTCCAGGACAAAGTCAAAATCAGTCTCCTGAACCGCCACCAACATATCCTCTCGTGGCCCAGGACCACACGCAGCAGTACCTACACCAGTAACATGACGATCCAGGCGTACCAAAACAGCACTCTCTTCTTTCCCTTCCAAATCACACGGGTGTTTCGCATTCTCAATCGTTGCAGCCGAGAACCGACTCGCTTGCCAGTTCAAGGGCGTCGCGTATGAAGAAACCTTAATACCTGGAGAACCAGCAAGGGAGGTCAGCGTCAGCCACGCAGTCTCCGTCCGATTCCCATTCTCCTGCGGTACTTCGTATGGGGTATGCAAATCTGGAACAGAACTAGTCCAGATCCCCATTCTCTGGGAGGCTTTCTTGTCAGGATACGTTTCTCCAGGACCAAGGCCGAGCCAACGTGCTTGATCGAGGTCCTTGTGAAGATGGAGATCGAAGCCGAGTCGTGGGATATGTTTTGGAACAGAGCCATCTGGTTTGAACTTGGCCTGGACTGCTATCCTCCCGGAATCGAAAATGGTGTATGTAACAAGTACGTGATAACCCCATGCCAGGCCGGGCGGAGATAGGTAGGTATGGATGGAAAGCTCAACAGTGCTCGACGTCTCTTTTGTTTCGAAAGATACCAACTGACTGCCCATGTTATGCAGGCCATAAAGCTTCCAGTGCGGGAGTGCACTGGGATAGTCGTTATCGGTTGGTGGCCTCCAGAAACCAGGCTTCATCCCAACTAGTGTTTTAGAATCAACCTCAATCAACGTAGCGCCGTTGGCGACCCAGGTTTTGAGGTAACCCCGAGCACGGTCGAAACTGACGGACCCGTTCGCTACCAGTACCTGGATCGTGGCGCGCGTACTCTCCACCTGGAGACATGATGGGGCGCTGAGTTGTAGCTGGCTCAGGCTTGGGGGTCTGGGTCCTACCGCGGACAATGGGAATTGCGCCCAAGCTATCTCATGAGACTCGTCTGCCCAGTTTGTTGTACTTCGCAGGCATAATGTTATTGTCAAGTAGACATTAGAGTCTACATGGGGATCGGTGCATGAGGCTGGAAGAGAAAGCGCTGCTGTTTGCCCTGGTAGGACTACTGGTAGAGAGACCTCTCCAAATTCCAGCAAAGTTGCGCTGCGAGCATGGTTAGTACTGGCAAACTCGACATATCAACGCTTACGCACTTATCTTGGAACATCTCCAGCTTGTATGTCCCGCGAAGGTGGCCCAAGTCGACGAACGAGTACCGATTCTCAACGCTGACCCGGCCATCCTGCATACGGAAGCGAACAGGCTGGAAGGTCCGCTTGACCTCCAGCAGTCCAGGTGTCGGCGTGTGGTCACTATAGCACAGACCATCCATAACGAAGGTCCCGTCATTGGGATAGTCACCAAAGTCACCTCCGTAGGCGTAGAAGTTGTCTTTCCAGATACCGTGGTTTGCCCATTCCCATATAAAGCCACCTTGGATACGGGGGTACCTATCAAAGACAACCTCATAGTCCTCCAGACCCCTAGGACTATTCCCCATGGCATGTCCATACTCACATAGAATGATTGGCTTCGTAAAGGTCCCATCTTCGCTGACACCCTCCGTCTCAGCCAAGCGAGTCAACCGATCAATGGCAGGATACATATGCGAGAACATATCAGCTGTCTCAGCCTTCATGTCGCCCTCATAATGCACCGGTCGAGACGGATCCGCGCTCTTCACATATTCATACATAGCCCGGTGATTCCGGCCATAGAACGATTCATTTCCCAACGACCACACAATTACACTAGGGTGATTCTTATCCCGCTGCACCATGCGCTCAGCCCGGTCCAGATACGCCTCTCTCCACGCAGGATTATCGCTGATGAAACTCGCCGCATCGTCCCAGACCAGGTCCCGTCTCTCCTGATACCCCATGTCCTTGGGGATATCCAGCGGACAAAGCACGGCGTCCAGGAAGCCATGGCACTCGAGATCTGCCTCGTCCATAACATACAGGCCCAACTCATCACACAGGTCCACCAGGGCCGGGTGGGACGGGTAATGTGCACACCTGACGGCGTTGATATTATGCGCCTTCATGAGGAGCAAATCGCGCTTGATGAAGTCAACGGGGACACTACGTCCGAGGGTCGGATGGTGATCGTGTCTGTTCACGCCGCGCAGCCGGATCGGGACGCCGTTGACGCAGAGCAGGCCGTGTCTAATTTCGACTTTACGGAAGCCGACCAACTGTGTGACGGAGTGCTCTTCTGTCTCGTCAGTGGTGGAGAGACGCAGCTGTACTTCGTAGAGGTACGGCGTCTCGGCTGTCCACTTGTTCAGATGGCTGATTTCATGGCTTGTCACTGGGACGCGGACGTCAATTGTCGCTTTGCCCTCGTCTACGGCTACAGTCCTACTGGTCACGACAATCGAGCCAGTTATCGGCCTTTCCTTCAGCGTCACCGTAAGCGAACCCCCAAACTGTGTCTGAGTCGTCACAGAGGCAGCAAGGACGCCAAACTCATACGTCCCATCGAGGTCCGTCTGGATAAACCAGTCCTCGAGACGATTATCCGGGGGAAACGCAATAAGATATACATCCCGGAATATCCCTACAACACGGTTAGCTCACGCACCCACATATATCAATATCAATATATCCATATATCTAAAGAAGAGAAGAAAACAAACCAGACAACCACCACTGATCCTGATCCTCAACAAAAGACCCATCAGACCACCGATAAACCCTCACCCAAACCTCATTCTCGCCCTCCCAATCCACAACAACCCCGCCACCAAGGGCAAATTCATGCGGATTCCGACTCCCCTGCGCATACCCCAGTAAATACCCATTAACCCAAACATGGTATGCACTATCGACCCCCTCAAACCGCACCCGCAGCTGCATCCCGCGCATCCATCGCGGAACCCGAAACAAACGACGATACGACCCCGTCGGATTCTCATCGGGGATATCCGGCGGGTTCGCGGGGAAGGGGAAGCGGATGTTCGTGTAATGCGGCTGCCCATAGTCCTGGAGTTGCCAGTGCCCCGGGACGAGGATTGGGTTCCAGTCCTGTGCCGTCTCTTCATCTTTCCCAGGGGCCGGATCTGGGGCTTCGGATGGGGTGGAGGCGTAGTGGAAGGACCATGTTCCGTTTAGGGGGAGGGAGGATGGGGGGATGTATTGGCAGCGTGAGGGGAGACAGTTTCGGGCGAAGATGTGTTCGTTTGCGTAGTCTTTTCTTTCCTACTTCTGGGGGGGTGCTGGTCATTTTGGGTTTCTTTTTCAATGTTTGGGTGGTACTTGTATACTAGGGCTGGACAGGCTGGACAGGCTGGGCGTAGATAGAAATACAGGACTCATCGGTTTCATTGCTGCGGACAACTATCCACTAACACTACCCCGCCAGGTTGACTGGGGATCTCGGAGCCGGATCGACGTGGTGGATCGTGGAGCTCTCATATCATGGAGTTGTTGTACGGCTACCAGCAGGGCTGACTCTACTCAAGGCGACTCTACTCAAGGCGACTCTACTCAGGTAGGGTCTCAAGTATTCAATGAAGCTATGATTCAGTTCACTAGGTATGTACTAATCCAGAGCAAAACACCTCTCCACCGAGTCCGCATTATTCCCCCACCAATTCGGCATGCTAATCTGCTTCCCCGAGCCAAAGATCAGGAAGATCAAGAGCATATTCAGGTTAAACCCAGCATCAAACGCCGCAGCAACCATATAACTATACCTCTTCCACACCTCAAACCGCTTGCGATACGCCCAGTACATAACCACATACCCGCCGATAAACGCAGAGGTGTACCCGGTACTCAGGTTCCCGTAGAAGACAGACATGCCCGAGAAGAAGATACTCACATTCCACAGATCGATGCGCAGACGCGGGAAAAACCGATGGAAGACATAAAGGATGGGCGGGAGCACGGCGCCCACGAGAAACGACCACGGGAGAGCCCTCATCTCCTCCTGCTGGAAGAGACGTTTGGGCCCGACAACGGCATACTGCACGCCCATGGTATTGGACGAGGTGAGGGTCTGGCCCGTCCACTGGTTCAGGGGGTCGCGTTTGGCGCCGCTGATATAGTCCCCCTTGGTATCGATGATCCAGCGCACGACAGCATAGTTGACGGGGATGCCCAGGACGGTGCCAAAGACCTGCGAGAAGAAGACCGTGCGCGGCGGGATGTGCATGTAATGCCCGATCTTCTGGTCCTGGAGCATGTACTGCGCGCGATACCAGGCGTCGCCTGCGATGGCGCCGTAGGTCGAGGGCCCGCATGGGTGGCGATGGCCCTCGCCTGCCCTTGTCTGGACCATGTAGCCGTACATCAGCTCGTTGAAGGAGCCCACGGCGAGCTGGTAGTTGGAGATTGCGTAGAGCCAGGCAAACGGGATCACGCAGATTCCTGCTGATGCGAGACCGACGAAGAGCGTCCAGATGGGGATCCAGAGGTATCCGCGGGCGATGGCGATGATGAGGATGAGGAACCCGGCGAGGAAGAGGAGGAAGTACCACCAGAGGGGCACTTCCTTGTACCGCCTCTGCAGCACGTTGAGCCGGTCGTGGAACTGGTGGTTGATGCTCTGGCCCTTGGCCCTTGAGGTCTTGCTGTGTGCAGTGCGGACGCGCTTGAGGTTCGTCCTGATCTGCACAAACCCGAATGTCAGGATCCAGGTTATGGCGGCCGTGACCTTTCCGTAGTCGAAGAAGGTCGCCCAGACATACTGGGTGCCCATGTACATGGGGCCGTACTCGGCAAAGGCAGTCTCGTTGAGACGCAGGTCTGGGGTCATGACATCCAGGAAGGGATACTTGGTGCCGTTTGCCAGCAGGAGAGAGTTGGACATCAAGCCATGCTTGTACGAGCCCAGCTTCCCCCATTTCGCTGCTGGGAGCAGAACCCAACAGTTAAAGGCAAAGGCAAGCCACAGGATGACCTGCGTCCACCAGGGGGTCAACAGAATCGAGGAGCCGTTCCAGTTTATGTTGGACCAGTCCAGGGACAGGTTCAGGAAGCCCATGCCACCGAGTCCGGAGCCGATGAAGTTTGCGACCGGGTTTCGAGGCGCAACCCAGCAGAGGAAGGCGAGCGACGAGGTGAACGGGAAGACATACTCGGGCAGGAATTGCCACAGCGTCATGCCCACGAGACAGAAGAAGAACACCTTGAGCTGACGCCTTGCAAGCGGCGAGGAAACATCCTGCTTGCGGAACGTCTCGAAGAGCGTGGTCTGCATGAGCGCCTGCGGCCAAATGTAGGCTGGGTCGTAGAGAAGGACTTGTCGTGCAAGGGCGGCAAAGGCATATCCAATCCACACGATGGCGAACATGAAGAAGATGGCGACGGCGGGATTGAGCTTCTCGCCATAGAAGACCTCGATCATGGCAACGGGGGTGAAGCCCAGGTTATAGGTCGCCCCGGAGGCAGCTGTCAGGGTGATGAGGACGTGTTCCTTGACGCTCCACGGACCAGGGTTCAAGCTGAACGACCACGAAGTAAAGGGCAGACGCACTGTCCACGCGGGGACAAAGCGTGCCATGAAGTGACCGGCATAGTGAGAGGCGATCTGGACGAAGAAGATGGAATAGGGGGCTTCCGTCGTGCGGAAGTGGCTCATTTGCGACAGGAAGGCTCCGGGGACGACGAAGAGAACGGAGAGGACGAAGTAGCGGAAGGTAATGGTCGGCAGCGTATGATCATCAGTGAGGCTGACCAGCTGTCGCACTTGTAGAGGAAGAGCTGCGATCTCGGGGTCCTCTTCAGCATCTTGTTCGCGGGCAGCTGTCTCGCGGTCATGAAGCGGTGTTGATGCCACAGCAGCTCCTTTCAGGGAGGGATTAGACACTTTCTGGCTGCTGCTGCTGCTGCTCTCGGAGACAATCTCATCGACAGCATCTGCAGCGTCTGCAGCATCTCTCTTGCCCCCACGGAAGTTGAGAAGACCCATGTTGCCTCGAAACGGCGATGTTGAGTGCGTCTGACAGCGCGGATAAGCGTGGGATGTGAAGCCCTGCAGAGCGACGATCGAAACTCAAGCAGTCCATCTCGCTCTTTATACCACAGCAGGCAGTGAAAGACAAGTCCATGCTGGGGTTACATCCTATCCTGGCCACAAAAAGACTCATAGTAAGACGACTATCACGCAATCGGGCGCTAAAACGATCAAGACACCGGGCTTGTTTATGCTTGTTGAGAAGCTCGCATTTAGCCCTCTTTTAGCCCTGAAAAAGATGCCACTCAAAAGCGCCCAGTGGACCGTTTTTTTTCGGCCAGCAACCGCCACGATCCACTTGGTTATTTCCCAAGGGAGCAATTTCGACAGACGTTGTATCTGCTGGAGAAGCCAGGATTGCGTGCTTGGGATCGACTTGTCTGCTTGGTGGTGTGGTTGAGGCCGAAGAGCAACACTTTGATGCTACCTGGAGATTACGAATGTCGCCATCTGCGCCTATGTAGGGTTAACCAGTAGATGAGTCTTGCATCTTGCCACTCCATCGACCGCAGGAGCTGTCTGGTCTCGTATATCGACGGTCTGTTGAGAGAGTACTGGCTTCTGTGTACTGATTTGTATCCAGGAACTGACAGTGAGGTCTGTAGTGTGAAGGAACATGGGTGAGAGAACAAGACGAAGAAAAAGGTAATTCAACAGTTAACCAGGAGAATGGAAGAGTAACTTCTGGGATTTCTACTGTCATGGTCAGCCAGCAGTCAAGACGACTTATCTCCTATTCTAACTATAAGCCAGTGATATGTCTCATCGGTAGCATACCTGATATCCAACATGTTGCTTCCGTGCATTCTGACTACTAATATAGATAGTAGTTTTCTAGATCGATAGCGTCGATAGATTCATGAGTTGCTCTAGAGTGGATTCCATCTATGCCTTATGGAGGCTTCTTTGCCCCGGTTGGAGATACTAAACTCAATCAAGAAGAGGCCAATCCTATGTAACGACGAAGATCTAATTTCAGTAACCTTCACTGATAGATCCTGTTTCGATTGTCTAGACTTCTCCCTATCTTCTCAGGGCGATATGGACGTGCATATGGTGGTTATGCAGCGAATAGGCACATTATGCAAGGGAATATAGAGAGGAAAGCTTGCCCGCTATAGCTGTAGTAGTCAGTAAGTACAGCTCTATAGATTATATTCTTGTTGTGGAGAGTAGTTCGAAGCTGAATGGGGTATTTATATATTAGCGCACATACACTTACTCCATAGACACTTGGAGTATCTTTATCATCAGCTCATCAGTTAGAGGTAGTTAAACCGCCGAGGAAGAATATTATGTTTAGGAAATAGTGGAAAGTATGCGTCCGTGAACGCCTATAAATAGTGGGATCGATAATGCTGAGCAGTACAGAGCCCTCTGTACAACTAGGGAATGGGGAAATAGCTGCAGTTTAGTGGAATTTGGAATTGGGAGGAGCGAATGCATGTTCTGACTATCGAAAGAGCTTGAATCCAGCGCGACACAATATTATTCCCACCATGGTCGACTCCTCGGTCTCTCTGAGTAAACGTAAACTCCGTGGATGCGGATTCTAGACCACAGCCCTTGCAGTCGAGCCCTATACTACTCGACATTATATGCCAGCCCGGGGATAAGCACGGAGTGGCTTGAAGTCGCCAGCTGAACCTCCACTTCGCCATTTCCACAGGGGTACCAGTTCCTCTGCAGGTAATGGGAATTATTCGTCGGTCGTATCCAGAGTGCATTGAGTCTGTCCAATCCAGACTCACACTGGCTGCAAACCAACGAGACTTGACGAACTCCTACCAAGCGTCGTCTGCATTAGTGGTGGTGGTTCATCTGTCTTACTAGTGACTGGAAAGCTCGTCTGTAATAGTGTGGTTCTCTTAATAGTGGCTGGAGGTCTCGGAGACGCCGCTGATCGATATTTAGCCCGACAGCGCTTCATGCGGAGTCGGCGAGACCAATTGCTGACCACAGAGGGCTTTCTTTTGCGGAGAGTCCGTCTATCCCCTCGAGCATCTCCAATGGCATCGTCTGCTGGGACGGGGATGCTGCAGATGTAGTCCATCTTCTAAGGCAATGCACTGCACGGATACAGACGGAACGAAGGCAAACAAAGCCGATAGTCATTGCAAACTGCAGCATGGCTGGCTGAGCTGCTATGAACTGGTCCTCGGGCCCATCTGCAGGAATGCAGACTATTGCTGAGGTGCAGCTGTCAAGGAGGTCGAGAGATGCCCTCGTTCTGGCCGGGTGATTCTCGCATATATAGGACGGACGGGGCTTCCACTGCTACACCTGTTGTGCTTGCTTGTAGATCCATTCTCTGTATTTCTCCCTCCATTGCATTAGCATCTTTATTCTTAATCGCCACACTGTCTCCGTCATTCCGTCGTATCTTTTGCTGTGGGTGTCGCCCGTCTTCCCAAGATCTTGCAGAGGCGTCTCCTCCACAACCAACAGTCGCTACATCTCAGAAACCACTTCTTCATTCCTCCCCAGTGCCATCGACTCTGGTCCCTGTAAAGACAAGATCCCCTTCTAGTCCTATCCGCATCATGGCCCCGTCTATCCTGTCCCCCCTCTCAACCCATATGGACGCCCCGTTCCGCAGCAAGCGTATCCCCAGCTCCCGGCATGTCTCTGGCGCTCACGATGGCGACAGTGTCTCGACTGTCGGCGTTGGCCTGTCCATGCAGTCTTCCCGAGTGGCTTCGAGGAAGTACCATGCCGTCACTACCACGAATATCTCCAGCGTGGTGAGCTCTCTGCAGCGTCGCAGCGGAGACGAGCTGGGCGCCAGCGCTTCGTCGCAGCTCCTGAGTGCCACCCACGCCAGCATCCTGGAATGGATTCGCACCCAGCGCTTGAGCCTGCTGCCTCCTGAGGGCAGCGACTATGACAAGGTGCTGGCTTGGGCGCAGCTGTTTGTCGAGAGACTTCACTCCTTCGACCTGGCCATTGAGCAATTCGCTGGCGACAGCTATCTCGCTGCCCAGCTGGCCTATGGCTACTGTGCGATGCTGCTCGAGGTATGTTTCTCCATTCATCAGCTTTCTCGCAAGTGTGGAGTCGGTCTAATGTTCTATAATGTGTAGCTTGGGAGAGAGAATGCCGCCGCGCTGATGGTCTCCTTTGGCTTCTTCTACGGCATCTCCGTGTCTCTCGTCAATCTCCTCGAACGCACCGAGCTGTTCACCGTCACCCAGGAGATCCAGGAGCAGCTGATTCTCGCCCTGTCCGACCTGGTAACCCTTGTTGCGAGCGTGTCTACTCACTTCCACAAGGCCATCCGTGGAATGACAACGGCGTCCGTCTCGGTCAACATCTACCGCACCTTTCCCAGCCAAATCCAGGCCTTCCAGCAACGGTGCGAGAAGATCTCCGAGTCGATGTGGAGACACCAATTCCTGCGAGAGAACCTCGATGGAGAGCGAGGTATGCATCGACCTTCCCCAAGAGCTCATAAAGTTAGCTAACAAGTGTGTAGTCGCCGAAGTTAGGGCTATCCGGGCGTGGCTGGCGCCAGAAGACCGCGCCGTCGCCCGTCTCGCCGACACGACTTCTCATTTGGCCCACGATCGCGAGGAACTGACCTGTCTCTGGATGGGACCGTATCTGGCTCGCTTTCTCAAGACGAACCAGAAGCATCTGTGCATCACTGGGCCGCCAGGGTCTGGAAAGACGGTGCTGGCTTCGGTCATTGTCGACCAGCTTCAACATCCCCATGGCGGAGTGTCGTACCAGACGCTGCTCGTTCCAATCAGTAAGCTCTACAGCTTCTCTCGTTTACTTCTATGCCATACGCTATGAATCTAGAATGAAATCTGCTGACGATGTGTCCAAGACTCAAAGATTCCCGCCCAGACTCGTCCTCACGCTATCGCCAAAGCCATCCTCTCGCAGTTGTTCGACAAACGCATCGGAAACGTGCAGCTCTTTCGCATCTTGAGCGACGCCTTGCACCGAAGCAGAGCCACGGCCGACTACGATACATTCGAGAGTATTCTGTGGGAGGCAGTGGAACAGGCTCTGCCTTGCGCCCTCCGCGGAGCCAAGGACCTGGTGCTGGTCGTCGACGGGCTCGACGAGGCGTCTTTCAGCGAAGAAGCATTGCTGCAAAGGCTGACCACCGTCGCAAGCAAAGCCCTGAATACGAAGCTCATCACGCTGGGCTCGCACCGTCCAGCTGCGACGGCAGGCCAGACCCGCGTCCAGATCAACGACGACCTCATCTTCGACGACATCGCGGCCGTCGTGCGCAGCTCTCTGGCTTCCAGCCCGGTCTTTTCTACTCTGCCGTCGCTGGAACAGGAGACGCTGATCGAACGCATTACTCAGGCGTCCAAGAGCTCGTTCCTCTGGGCGAAGCTGATTGCCAAACGCGCGCGTCAGGAGCAGCAGCCCGATAGCTTCCGCAAGACGGTCGAGAGTCTCATCAGCTCCAAATTGACCATCACGGGCTTCACCCTGCAGACTCTGGAACATGCAGAGGTGAGCACGCAGGCGAAGCTGATGCTGCTGTGGCTGGCGACGGCCAACCGTCCGCTGCATATCAGGGAGCTCGCAGCGCTGGCCTCCATCCAGACGGACAAACAAACCGTCTCTGAGACCAGAGTCGACCCCCTGCAGATCCTGCGGCCTGTGAACTCGCTCGTCTTCCTCGAGAACGAGTTCTTCTACCTGCGTCATGCTCTCATCCGCGCGGCGATCCTCGAAGCCTTTGCACAGGGCAAGCTGGTCCCCGGCGTCAAGGACCGACATCTCGACCTGACGACTCGCCTGTTGATCTACGTCAAGCACCACGTCACAGAGCAGCACGAGCCCTCGTCCATCCCAGCACTGGATCACCACGACACCGTCGCCCTGCTGGACAGACACGTCCTGCTGGACTTTGCCCTCCGCTACTGGATCCTGCACTTCCGCCAAACCGCCCTCTTCGCCAAAGACGGCGGCGACACCGTCGCCTCAAAGGAGCTGGTCAAGTTGCTCCCATCCGTGACGACCGTCGTGCTCCTGCAACGCTCAGTCTGGGAGACCACCCCAACCCCGGACGTGCTTCTCTACCAGACCTCCGTCACGAACATCTACCGCCACGTCCTCAAGACCGACAACGTCGTCACCCTGCAGACGATCATCTCGCTCGCCAACATCTACAGACAGGTCGACCGCGTGCCGGACTCCATCACGCTCTTCCACGAGGCCGCCCTGCTAAGCCAGAAACTGCTTTCTGCGCGCCACATCGTCACCATGCAGATGGTCAGCACGTTCATCGAGATCACTGCGTCGCTGGTCAGCGAGACAAAGACCGAGGTCATGGTCCGGCGCGAGCAGATGCTGCTCCTGCAGATCGAGTGCTTCAAGCTGCACTACGGGAATACCTCGGACAAGGTGGTTACCGTGATGAAGCAGTTGGTGGAGCATTACCAGCTGGTCAAGGAGACGGAAAAGGCGCAGACGATCATCACGACGATCCAGTCGATTACCTCGTCGTCGTCGTCGACCGAGTACGGCGGGACGGGGACGAACGGGGCCTCGGGCTCCCTGCATGTGCATCTTGTCGGGCGCGGAGAGAAGGAGGCGGCTCTTGATGCGGGATACGTGCTTAACCTGGACGTCCAGGAGGAGGACGAAGCCATCGAGACGACAACGACGACGACGACGACCGAGTCCTACGACGTAGAGGCCCTGATCAAGCTCGCAGCCAAGTATCTGCAGGAGGGTAAAGTCGTCCTTGCAGAACGGCTGTACGTCGAGTACTGGCAGCGCGCAACGAGGGAATCGCGCGTGCATTCCTCTGCGCGCTGGGAAGAGAACAAGTTGAAGGTGATCATTGCTTACTCGAACTACCTGCGCGCGCAGAAGAGGGAGTACGAGGCCTCGTCGGTGCTGTCGACCTTCTGGCAGGACTACGCGCAGCACACGAGCGCCAGTCTGTCGGAAACCTCTGTCTCGTATCTGCAGGAGATTGCAAAGGTCATGAAGACCGTGGGACTGGCGACGACGGCGCTGACGGTCTTCAAGCACTGCTCCGAGTACTTCCGCAGCAGTCGGCGCACGGAGACGTCGCTGTACCAGGAGATCCAGCAGAGCATCACGACGACCTCCAAGGAGGTGATGCAGTCGGCTTCGACGTCGACGACAACGGTGGTCTCGGAGTCGACATTGGAGGAGATGATCTTCGAGTCGTCGACCTCGATTACCACCGTGGACCAGACCTTCTACGGCAGTACCGAGACGCTCGTCAGTCTTTACATCTCGCAGCGGCGCTGGCAGCACGCCACGCAGGTCATCAAGCGCATCCTGCACAACATCTGGCCTGCGCTCTTCGCGCCGATCCTGCAGGACGTGACGCTGCCAGAAAAGGACGTCGACAGCTGCGTCGCGCTGGCTGAGCGTCTGGCCCAGTGCTACCACTCGCGCCGCCGTCTCTCCAAGGAGCAGGACATCCGGCTTCGTCTCTACCACGCCGTGCGGTCGTCCGGACGCAACGTCCAAGACAAACTCCGCCAGCACGTCGTCGCCGAGCTGCTCCGTCTGCTCGAACGCACCTCGCAGACAGAGACCATCATCACCGTGCACCAGGAGCTGCTAAACGACTACACAAAGCACCACGGCCCCGGCCACGCCACCGTCATCGCGACGCTCTGGACCCTCGCGCGCCTCACGCGGCCACGCCCCATCTTCCTCGACTACTACCAGCAGATCATCCAAGCCCTAAACAACAAAGACGCCACGCAGCCCTGCCACCCAGACGCGCTGGAACCGCTGAACATCGTCGCCACCGAGCTCTGGAACCAGGGCCGCTACTCCGAGTCCCAGCACTACTTGGCCATCCTCTTCGCCGCCTTCCGCGACCAGCCCAAGCTCAGCGCCAAGTTCCAGGACGCGGCCTTTGTCCAGGACATCTTCAACCGCTACACCCAGTGTCTGCGCGCCGTGCGCGCCGAGTTCTCCGTGCTGCATCAGGTCACCGTCGAGTACCACGCGCGCTGCAAGGCCGTCTTCGGCGCGGCGGTCTCCATCACGGTGCAGGCGACGCTGACCCTCGCGCAGCTGTGCCAGGAGTCCAAGCAGTACGAGATCGAGGCGATCCGGCTGTACGAGGAGCTGCTGCAGGTCAAGTCGACCGAGATCGCGATCGAGTACGAGGAGATCTCGGCGACGCTGGATGCGCTTTACGAGGAGCAGTCGGTTAGTATCGCGCGCACGGAGAAGACCGAGTCCGTCTCGGCGTCGCAGGTCGAACAGACGGTGCGCGTGCTCAAGAAGAGGGTGACCTCGCTGCGGGAGACGTACGGGTGGGCGCACGAGGAGTCGCTGGCCAAGACGCAGGAGATCATCAGCTTCCATGCGAAGCGCGGCAAGACGGAGCTGGTGGTGCAGGAGCTGCAGGAGGCGACGGTGAACATTCTGTCGTCGTCGGAGACGTCGGCGACGCGGCTGAGCAGCGCGGCGACGACGATTGTCTCGGGGTATCTGGCCAACAAGCAGGTGCAGAGGGCCACGGAGCTGGCCGAGGAGGTCTATCGCCAGATCATCGTCGGCGATGCGACGAACGTGGCGACGAGCCGCTTCGATCTGACGGCGAAGAGCAGAGAGAGCCTCATCTTCCTGGCGCAGCTGGAGCACCATCTGCGGCGCCAGACCTCGTCGTCGACCGTCACGGAGATCCTGGCCTCGCTGTCGACGGAGCTGGTGTACTTTGAGGAGTTCCATCGCGAGATCCGCGCGAAGACGGGCGGCGTCGTGCTGTACGCGGCGACCTCGTCCGCGGCGCGTCTATACCAGTTCCTCGTTGCGAACGGGCGCCAGAGCATCGCCGCGCGAGTCTTTAACGAGTTCACCAGCTTCTTCTCGGCATCGACAGAGGGCAAACGCGCGGGCCTCAAGGCCTCCCAGCTGACCGTCTTCGTGTCGACGCTGCTCGCGCACTTCAGCGCTCACCAGTCGCACGACCTCGTCCGCTCCGTGGGCATCGCCAGCAACGCGCACGTCCTGCGTCTGCTCGCATCGCAGAAATACGACCAGGCGTGCGATCTGGCGCTCGCTGCGTTCCGCTTCATCTCCGCGCAGGACGCATACCGCACGCCTGCAATCGCCAAGTTTGTCCTCGCACTCGGCATCAACATTTCCTCCTCCTCCTCCACCACCACCACCCAAGCAACCAGAAAGAAGCTCCTCAGCGTCTCGGCCACAATACTCCCAGACGTCCTCACCCTCCTCCTCTCCAACCGCCAGATCAACATCGCCCGCATCGGCCTCCCCCACCTCAACACGCTCATCTCCCTCCTCGGCGCCCAAAAGGACTACCGCACGCTCTCCCTCCTGCTCACCTCCCTCTGGACCAGCCGCGAAGCCCAACGCACCTGGGATCCCTACGTCACCTTCTCCCTCGCCCGCCTGTACATCCTCGCCCGCTACCTAACCGGCGAGGGCGCCGCGGCAATCCGTCTGGCCGAGGACATAGTCTACAACTGTCGGCGCGTGCACGGGGCCCGACACCCGTCCACACTGCAGAGCTCCGTCCTCCTCTCGCAGCTGTACACGGGCATCGGAGCGCGGTACAGCGCACACAAGGAGAGCGCGGACCTGGCGAACAGATACTACAAGAAGAGCGCGGCGCTGCACGAGAACATCCTGCGGGCGTTTAGCGACCCCACCGCGGGGGAGTTCGAAGGCGGGAATCTGGATCAGAGTCTCACGTTGAGTTTGGATGGGTCGGCCTTTGAGGTTGACCTTGCTGCTGCGGAGGCTGCGGGGGTTTCGGCTGGGGAGCAGGTGAGGAGGCATTTGGGGCTTTTCAAGCTTTCTGTGCAGAGGCTGGGGGCGTGGCCGAAGGAGGTGGGCGAGTATGAGAGGTTGGTTGGGGAGTTGGTGAGGGCGTATCCGGAGGAGTTGGCGGGTGTTGCTGGTGTTGAGAAGTGGGATTTGAAGGCGTTTGGGGGGGGGAAGGCCGAGGGGAGTGAGGATTTGGTGGATGTGCAGGATGGGGATTGGAGGTTGTTGAGGGGGGAAGTTGAAGATGTTGATGAAGAGTTGTAATTGCTTTCTGTATTTCCTTTCTACTCATTTCTACTCATTTCTCTACTTTGTCTATCTCTACTTTGTCTATCTACTAGTCCATCTACTTGTCTACTCTACTTAACCTACAGGATGCTTTCATTTGCAAATCACTATCCCACGCGTATAAATAATAGCTTCATGTAGATTATGCTGATCACCGATCTGGTCGGAATACGATGGAACTCCGATTGCCGATCTCGGGGTCCGTCTTTCTACTTATACTCGACCAACATCATCAGCACAGTAGTAGTACAGTAGTACAGAAAGTATGGCTTCCCTGGCAGCCCATCTCCGGGAAACCCTCAGCTCAACAGTCCTCACCCCCCACTCAGAAGGATACCTCGATAGTATCGCGCGATGGAGCGACACCATCGTCAAGCACGCTGTATGTACCCTGCGTTCAAGACTACCTGCTGCGTTCAAGAGCTGACAAACAGGCTGTCGTGGTCTACGTCGAGTCCGCAGAGGACATCTCGACGACAATCACGGCCTGTCGGACCCATAACGTCCCCTTTGCAGTCGCCGGCGGCAGACACGCCTCCAGCACAGCCTCGTCCATCGAAGACGGTCTCGTCATCGACATGCGCAAGATGCGTCGCGTCCTCGTCGACCCCGAGACCAAGACACTGCGCGTCCAGGGGGGATGTATATGGCAGGATGTTGACGAGGCCGCTGCAGAGCACGGGCTCGCGATGGTTGGGGGTACAGTCAACGACACCGGGGTTGGGGGGTTGACTCTGGGCGGGGGATACGGGTGGCTCTCTGGTCGACACGGGCTCACCATCGACAGTTTGCTTGCGGTGGAGGTTGTTCTGGCGGATGGGAGTATCAGGCGTGTGTCTGCGGAGGAGGAGGCGGATCTTTTCTGGGCTGTGCGAGGCGCGGGCCATTGCTTCTGTGTTGCGGTTGAGTTTGTCTTCCAGGGCCATGAGCAGAAGAACCAGGTCTGGGCTGGGCCGTTGGGGTTCCCCATTGACAGGATCGAGGGCGTTGTGCGCTTTGCCAATGATCTCGTCGCGACCTCAGACGGAGACTCGGTCTGCATGATGCGGGTAGGAAGGTATCCCTGGGCTGGCGACGAACTGTGCGTCCTCGTCATGGTCTTCCACAACGGCGGCGAGGACTCAGGCAAATCGGTGTTTAAGCCACTCCTCGATCAAGGTCCCATCCTCAACGCTGTCAAGGAACGGCCCTACCGCGAGGTCAACGGGTTAATGAACCACAAAACCGGCCGTGGGTTCCGCAGAGTCTGCAAGGGCGCTGCCTTCACCACGCCACTGCGGCCACAGTTCCTCAGCGAGGCCCTCATCCCAGAGATGCACAGGCTCAATCGCCTCGTCCCAGGGTCCGAGAGAGCCGGTCTGCTCTTCGAGTTCTTCACGCCGGACAAGTGGTGCGAGGTTCCCGACGATGCAACGGCCTTTGGACATCGTGGATGCCACCAGAACCTCATGATTGCGCCGATCTGGCAGAACAGCGACGACGACTCGGTGGCCCGAGAGTGGTCGCTGACGATCGCTAAACTTGTCACTGAGGAGCGAGAAAGTCAGCGCAGGGAGGCAGGCTTGGAGCCTGAGAAGGGGCCCATCACGGAGTATGGCAATTACGACCATTTGTCTGCACATCCTCGCAATATCTACGGAAGCAATCTGGAGAGACTGGTCGAGTTGAAGAAGAGGTATGATCCGGAGAATGTGTTCAACAAGTCTTACTCGTTAGCACTGTAGATATATATGGCCTCTATTGTCTCTGGATGTTCGGACGAGGAGCCATACATCAGCTGTTACTTAAATAGAGCACCTCTATACTTTAGGCAAAGTCGTTTCCAAGAACGGCCACATCCTCCGGGCGTCCTGCGCAGACATGTGTTTGGACATTTCCTTAATGAATTTGTCGAGAGCCGACTTGTTACGTTGCTGGATTTCGGTAATATCGAGCTCTGGGGATATCCAGCCATCTGCATCTGTATCTAGATAGCTCCTTGCAAATTCCTGAACATCATGCCAGTCCCGATATTCCTGAAATTCTTGTTTGATCTCCAAAAGTTGCTCTTCCGTAAATGAAATAGGACACCTTCCAGTAAGGCCTAACATACTCCATGACTGATAGATTTCAGCCAAACAAGCTCGAAGACCTATTGTGCCTTCCTTTGAGGCTTCTCCACAACGTATAAATATCTCGCGGAAGACAGGCGGTAGGTTAATAGAGCGATAGATATCACGATTGTTATAAAGAGAGGAGCGTAATTCGTAAGATTTGGTAATCAAGGCATCATCTCTTGTCGAAATTGCAAATTTTTTTTCAGCAGTATCTAGTTCGTCAAAGTTGTCAGGTAGCTGGGGCTGAACGGCGCCACAAATATAATCATCATCAGGCTTCAGAAATTGCGGCCAGGTTGCTTGTAGGAACAAAGGCCCAACGGATATTGACTGCCAGTCGATGATTGAAACAATCTGTGTCGGGTCATCCTCTGAAACGTAGATATTTCCTAAATGTAGATCTGTGTGCCATATGATTGGTTTCGAAATCGAGGCAAGGTCTTCGTGGTGCGATTCTAACAGGTTTATTACCTCCATAGCAACTTCGAGATCAGCCATCTCCTCATCGGCCTTGCGCCGGCGATGAGGGCGATTATCTGTCTTTTGGTCGGAGGAGATTCGAGATATCTCTCGTTTCGTGAGGTCACGGCCATAATCGGACAAAGAAGGCCCTAAAATTAATTGCGGGGGATTAATTCAGATGTCAGAATGAAAGGAAACGCATCGTTACTTACAAGGACCCCTACTAAATACGGGCATCAGAATTCCGGAATCTGATTCAGTACACCACGAACGGTCCGCGGAGGCCCCGATGCAATAGGATTGACTTGGATCGATATCCATGGGAAGTGGATGGTACTCGCTCCCGCTCGGGAATGACTCTCTCAAGTAGAGGCTCCCAGATACTGGAAAATGAATGGACGCTAGCTGACTCTCCAGCTTTACAAGATGCTTGGTGAGAGCAAGCTTCGATTTTCCATCCATATCGCCCCATTTTTTGTAAAGCTAGACTCCTGGCGCCTTCTCCATGATTATATATTCGCTACCAACACTATTAGATGAGTCACATTCCCACGCCAGTACTCTCGGAACCGGTATCGACGTATGCTGTTGGACTGTATTGTACGAGGAGTGTTAGCAACGTTGACAGCTTCTAGGATCTATCAACCGGAACATCCAGATTACCATATTTTAGTGTTGCCACCTCTGACGCTGTCGAGTACTTAGGGGGCCCCGCCAGTTTTGACGGTAACTTTGCAACGATCTCCATTCCGTCAGCTTTCCTCATCAGAAGCGTTTTGCAAAATCCGCCTTCCATCTTTTCAATAGCGACAATAGGCGATTTTGTGTCCCCGACAACAGCCGCAGCATTACAGAGCTGTGGGATGTCAAACTTCACGTAGCGCTGCTGATATTGATGTTTCTCGTTTATTAGAAAATGGCCATTGGTGTACCTGTACAACTCTTCTTCGCTGATAGGGTCACCTGTAAGGCAATGTAAGCCAGTTGAAGCAACATGGGAATAATCTGGCCCACGCACCCCGACATGTAATCGTCATGTTTCTCACATGCTTCCGTGCTTTGCGGTGAAACAGAGTACGGATTGTAGCCATTCTGAAGGTGGAAGTGCCATACAACAGTAACATCGACTCAATAGTACAGAGGGTTCCACAGTAGACAGATTGACCGAGAGGAAACACAAGAAGCCGGTATATTGCTAGGATAGAATCAAGGGCATGATCGCGATGCTAACTGGCTACTGTATGGATAGTATGATGGATGGATGGTTGATTGTATGGGGATAAATGAAAGAGATGGAGGTAATCAGAACTACACAAGATCCTGTCACCGAATAGTCGCTGGAAGCACCAAGTGGTGGCTTCTTTGTTGGTGGTGATAGAAAAAGCGCTGTTTTATTTGGACAGATTATTATGACTGAACTCGCGCAAAGGATCAATGCCAGATGACGGTCAGCTGACCCCACCGTGCCAAGTCTTACGCTGCCTAAGGCAGAAAGTCAGGTCACCTCCATTTGTACACATGAAAGCTTCAAGTCTTTCTTACGTGGTATACACTGGTCTCTGCTTAGTTTCTGAATCTCAATAGTTGGTACCAATGATTCATATCGCCTAGTCCTTCTTAACGTCTTTTAAAACAGGAGATATCCTCTGCCGATAGAATCTACCTCCCTTTGACGCCTAACCGGGGATGCGTCCAGGAATCTGACGAGCTGTACATCCACTCGAGATTCAATATATACCTACAGTCCAGGCGATTCGAGCATATCTATATACGATGCAGTATCAGCCGAGAACATGCATATAAGCCTTTATACAACCTACAATACACGAGAGCCTCCTTGCCAACTGCTCAACTGCTCAACTGCGAGTTTAGCTTCATACATATCCTCCAGAGACTAGATGATACCATATATGATATTCTCAATTCTTCCAAGTCCACGAGGAGACTGTCTGCAGGACATAATGATAGTAATTGCAAATTAGAACCACATCGGCTGTACCGATTGGTGTACCGATTGGTGTCCCATCTACCACGAAGTAACTAGTTAGCACTAGTACTGTAGTACTAGTAGGAGGCCAGTCTTACGTGCAGCTTACTTGCAGCTTGTACTTCAGATAAAGCTGACCTTGTAGCAATGACGAGATCGTACCGTTTCGCAATGTTCCCCTCAACACAATACTATGCGTAATGCCTGCTGGACGTCAGCACTAGGTGTTTTGTGGCGGAGATACCAGCCAAGGCAGCCATTCCTCTTCCAGGTTTGTAATCGGAGTTGTTCTCCTTTGCGTGGCGAGTCAGTATGTACATATTGCATATCTACGAGTGGCGTATATTGCTTTTGGAGCTTCAACCGAGGCGAGAGCCTACTGTTAATCTCGGTAGGTATTTGTTTGGTCATTGCCGATAATTAGTAGTCCAGTGCAGTGCAGTCCGGCCCAGTCAATGGGTGTGAATATGGATCGAAGAATCTCTAGCTAGACTCAGGGTGCCGACAGATGAAGAGATTCAAGGGTATCGGCAATCCTGCCGAACCTTTTCTAAGCTTAACATTGTCTCAACCAAGATAGATAAGGATCATCGCGATGACGAGACGTTGACACGGTGTGACGAGCGTGCAGAAGCGAAGTAGATCCTGCATCTCATCACCTACTACGTACAGGGGCTTTGAGCGATGCAATCTAGAAGTCCAATTAGATTGCGGTATGGGATGCTAGGACTCGATTCCTGATATCCGGTCTCCTCTGTTAATGCTGACGACAAGGATAGCTAGTGCTACGGAGCAGTGCTGTGGATCGCGATCTGCGTGATAGTGTCTGCATCTCGGACGTCTATCGTCATGGCCCAGATCTGATCATCGGTCCGGGCTGCCCCAGTAAGAGGCGCAACAGGGAGTGCAGAAGGACAAAAGGGGGGAAGAAAGAGCTTGGCTTCTGATTGCCTCGCATGCGATGCAATGTTGAATACCTATCCTGCCTCGTTGCTCTGGGATTCGCCAATCAAGGGAGTTTGCCATCCTCCACTTGCGGTATTAGGGGTATTGGGGTATTGGAGGGGGTGTAGGGAGATATCAAGTACTTATAGACCACCCTGCGTAAGGTCGATGTCGTTGTACAATATCCCTATCCAATCTTGAACCCAGTATGAGCCAAGAATTGCCGGATCAGTCGTGGAACGAAGCACAATCTTCACCGTTCGCGATGATGGCAGCAGAAAGACTCCCAATGACGATAGACGCTCCAGCGAGTATTGAATACCCTCCTCTTCGCAGTTCTTGCGACAGTTGCAATCTCGCCAAGGTCAAGTGCTCAAAGCACAGGCCGGGATGCAGACGATGTGCGTCCAGGGGCATTGACTGTGTTTACGGGGTATCGCTGAGGGGGATGAAGAGGCCACGACAGGATCTTCAGGGAGAGGAGGCTCATCACCCCGACAGCAAGGAGAGGATGACGGACGTGTTGTCGTTGTCGCAGGCTGTATGCGAGAACACGCAGCCGTTGACCTCTGCAGATGCCACTGGATTGGCATGGCCATACGGGGCCATCATATCCGGCAGTTCTATTCCTGAAGCCGTTGATCTGCTTCCGTTACCAATCAGTGAAAGTGATCTCAACTCCCCGTCCTCTCACTATACGATCCCATACGTGGAGCCGTACACCACTTTGCTTCCAGTGACGCTTCCCCCGACGCCTACATCGCCGTCCTCGTCCTTCAACAGTCCGCGGGGATCCCAGTGTTCTACTACCCTATACTGCTGCCATGGATCAGTAGTTGCAAGAATAAGCGAACTAGCAACCCTCAGACAAGTCCGCGCACCCACATTCCATGAGTTCCTGACCGAGCACCGAGCCAGCATGGAAGTCTGCAGGTCCGTCCTGGAGTGTGTCCGTCCGCAGCATGGGCCCAGCGTGATGCTTCTCCTCGAGCTGCTGGCCCTGCTGATCCACATGATATTCGCATTCGACCAAGTATTGCACCAAGAACACATCATCCATGCCAACCTGCTAAGAAGCGAACTGGCGAAACTGGGGATGCTGATCGAGGAGCTTCATCGGCGGTTCTGTGTTCCTGGCGACGTGTCCTGGACGGAGGACATGATTCTTTTCTCGCCGGTGTTTGCGAATCTCCAGTGGAAGACGCAGATCAGGGTTGATGCTGTTCGCATGTGGATGTTGGGGGGGAGTATTCTGTCGTTATAATCGGGATTGTTCTGCATTATTCCTTATGCTTGATTCCATAATATGCCTTTTTTTTTTCAGCGTAGTGATGTGTAGATCCGATCTAGCAACGACGATAATTATGTATGGCGTAAACTTAAGCACTGCAGGATGATGTGTCGTAAGTCTACTGGTGATTCACATACGTAGTGCATTAGACGCAGCAACCCCTACAGATAGAGAACTAGTATAAAAGCAACAACACCTTCTCAACACCTCTCAACACCTCTCAACACCTCTCAACACCTCTCAACACCTCTCAACACCTCTCAACATACGAGTGAAACACCTCTCAACATATGAGTGAAAGATGTCCACCCTCACCAACAAGGTCGCCCTGATAACCGGCGCCAGTCGCGGCATCGGAGCCGAAATAGCCAGAGAATTCGCCCTGCGCGGCGCAAAAGTCGTGGTGAACTACAACCACAGCGCCGCGGCCGCCGAAGCCCTCGTCGCAGAGATCAAACGCAAAGACGGCGACGCAATAAGCGTACAAGCCGATGTCTCGAACCCCGAGGAGATCAAGAGACTCTTCTTGACAGCCGTGTCCCACTTCAACCGGTTGGACATCGTCATCTCCAACTCCGGGGTCGAACACTTTGCGCCCTTGTCCGAGGTCACACCGGACGACTTCGATCGCGTCTTCAGCGTCAATACGCGGGGCCAGTACTTTGTTGCGCAGGAGGCCTTTGCGCACCTCGCGGAGAACGGGAGGTTGATTCTGACGGGCAGTATTTCGGCGCATATGCCGTTGCAGGAACATGCTATCTACGCAGGGAGTAAGTGTGCTGTCGAGGCCTTTGCGAGGTGCTTTGCCGTCGAGTTTGCATCGCGCGGAATCACGGTCAACAGTGTTGCGCCTGGCGGGGTGAAGACGGATATGGCGGCTGAGTTTGCTTACAAGTATACGCCTGGAGGACGAGGGGATGCGACGTGGACGATGGAGCAGATCGAGGCGATGGTTGCGGCGCAGTCGCCCAGGGGGAGAATGGGTCGACCTGGCGATATTGCGCCGGTGGTGGCTTTTTTGGCGAGTGAGGATGCAGGGTGGATAAGTGGTCTCTCTCTCTCTCTCTCTCTCTCTCGTGTACTGTACTGTACAGTTGCTAACATGCATGCAGGCCAGAATATTGTCATTTCGGGCGGGAGATGAGGGGATACAAATGGGCACTCATGCGTTGTCGATCTTACTGTGCGTCGCGACACGTCGATGGTTTCACGACTTGCGGGCTTCGGAACTGTTTATTATCTCGTATTGATATTCCAGATAATAGTCTAGTGTCACAGAGCAGTAGTACCGGCAATATTGAAGCCGAATAGAAAGCCCGAGACGCTACTCTACGCTACTCTACGCTGACAGATATATGAATTAGAGTAATGGATAGAGTAATGGATAGAGTAATGGATAGAGTAATGGATAGAGTAATGGATAGAGTAATGGATAGAGTATGGATAGAGTAATGGATCCACTTGTAAAGCAATGTCGATTCCAGTAGCAGAAGCAGCTCGTATCGTCCTCTCCCACGTCCCCCTGGCCGTTGTGGGCGTCTGGGGACTGCATGAGATCGTCAAAGCCTCGTTTCTGGCACATCCCTTTGTCTGGATACTCGCAGCAAACGCAGTTCCTGTGCTGATCCTCGCATACACAAGACCCACGGCGACAGTAAGACTCACAGTCCCACCCTTTACAGTATTCAGTCAGTAGCATTCTGGATTGCACGACGACATACGATCTCGTTTATATACAATACGCTCAGCGTCGTCGCTGTTGGGTCGTTCCTCAGTGACCCGGCAGACTGGCCGCCGTTTTTCGGGAAGATGTCGGATGCCTGGACGTTGCGTCGCGCATGGGGGTATGTTTCTTCTCCTTATACCAGTCGCTTACTCTGCTTGTCTTCTATATATGAAATAAATGTTGTAGTCTCTGGTGGCATCAGGGAATGCGAAACCCGCTGTCCAACAACGTCGCTTTCGTCGTCTACGATGTCCTGCGCCTTCGTCGGAGCTGGTTTAGCAGGACTCTGATGGTCTATCTGACATTCGCCATGAGCGCGTACGTCCCACTACTTCTCCGAGGCGACAGTCGGCGTCCCGATGCAGGACGAAGGCGCGCGGTCGATGCTTGTTATGCAGGCTGTGGGGATCTCCGTGGAGGATTTCGCGCAGTTTGTCTACTCCAGGATCAGGGAGAAGTCTTCCACAGGGTTTAGTACACCGGTCTGGCAACGGATTGTCGGATATGTCTGGGTTGGGATGTTTCTACTGTGGACGACGCCGACTTATGCGTTTGGGAACTCGAGGCATTTGCGGGAGCCCATGTTTCTCTTTTAGTTTGTCGCGTTGCTTGCATAACTAATCTCTGCCTGTCTTGTAACCATTACATCGACTACACTCACGCTCTTCCCAATCTCAATCCTCAATCAGTCCTCCAAAGTCTTGTAAACCTGCTCAATTCTCTCCACTGCTGCGATCGCTATCGATGACGAGTCGGCCGCTGACTAAACCTCCGATATCGCCAGTTCCGCACGCATATAAAGGAATAAACACCACAGAATAGACTCATCAAGTAGTATAGTTACGAGAAAGTGATTACCATACTATGCCTCTTCTCTCTACTCTACCAACTCTGGCATCACTATCACGAGCGTTCCACAGCTCCCCACCCAAAATGGCTACCAAAGCAACCAAAGCAGCACAAGACTGGAGCGCATCTCAGTACCTCAAATTCGAAGCCGAGCGCACAAGACCATCCCGCGACCTCCTAGCCCAAATCCCCCTCTCCTCGCCCAAGAGAGTGGTAGATCTAGGCTGCGGCCCGGGGAACTCCACCGCCGCGCTTCGATCGCGGTATCCAGAGTCTACCCTCTCAGGCATGGATTCATCTCCAGACATGATCCGCCAGGCGAGGACGACGCTCCCGGACGTCGCTTTCACGGTCGAAGACTTGGCCAGTTATTCGCCTGACGCCGACGTGGTGGATCTATTCTTCTCAAATGCCGTCTTGCAGTGGTTACCGCGGACGGAGCGTCTGCAGGTCGTCAAGCGCTTACTCAGGACGCAGGCTACGGGTGGTGTCTTCGCCTTCCAGGTCCCCGATAACCTCAGCGAGGCGTCTCATGTTGCGATGCGCGAGACAGCAGCCGCGGGGCCCTGGGCTGGGAAATTGCGTGCTGCTATGACGGTGCGGGAGGCGTTCCAGTCGCCGCAGGAGATCTACGATGAGTTACGGCCTCTGTGTTCGGAGGTGAATATCTGGCATACTTACTACTACCATTCGCTTGAGAGCCATGAGGCTGTTGTCGAGTGGGTTAAGGGGACGGGGCTGCGGCCGTTTCTGGATCCGTTGGCTGCGGAGGAGAGGGAGGGGTTTCTGGCGGCGTATCTTGGGCGGTTGCGGGGGGTTTATCCTGGGGCTGTTGATGGGAGGGTGTTGTTGAGGTATCCGAGGTTGTTTGTGGTTGCTGTTAGGGCTTAGCTTTCATATTATGATTAGTCTGTATACACTAGAAAATCTTAAATTAAGTATGTAGTAGAGAAGTGCGGAAGGAATAAGAATATGATGTAGACTGGTGGATAGCCTCAAATGCCAGATCCGGTAAGCTAACCCTATTCAACCTAGACACATTCCCATGAAACCTCTTTGACCACAATTCCGATCAGTGGCTGCAAAACTAGTAATTCATCTGGCATTCCTGAATATCACGATTGTGCTTAACTCGACGAATCTCCCACCCAGAGTCTACAGGACATGTCCAACCCAGAGCCCAGTAGTCCTCAATATGAACCTCTACACCCACAGATCCATCCAAACCTCACACAAACCCTCAACCCAACCAAAGGCCGCCAACTGCAAGCAACCAACCCCATCCAAAAGGGTGAGGTCCTCCTCATCGACCCGCCCTACGCCATAATCCCCATCGTAGAGGCCACGCAGCGCGCCCTGCTCTGCAGCAACCCTCAATGCAACCGCCTAGTGAGCGACGGCGACGACGACAGCGAACGCCCTCGCTGCCCAAACACCTGCACCAAAGACGTACGCTGGTGCAGTCCCCAATGCCAGGAAACAGACCGACAACGCCACAATTTCGAATGTACATGGCTAGCCCGGTATGCCGGGTCCTTGCGCGCGAAACGCGGCGAGTATACTTTCGGGATGTTGTGGCTTATTGTGCGGGTGTTGGCGAGACGGCATGTTGAGGTCTCTTCTTTTTCTTCTTCTTCTTCTTTTTCTTCTTCTTCTTCGTCTTCTTCTTCTTCTTCTTCTTCTTCCTCTTCTTCTTCGAGTTCATCTGGTGGCGGTGGTGAAGAAAGAATCTTCCCCGGTGGCTGGCCCGCCATCCAATCCCTCTGCGGCACAGCAGAGACCTGGTCCCACGACCAAGTGCGCATATGGACGCTCCTAACGAAGAAATATCTCATCGGTAAAGACTCTGTGCTCGCACATGGGATGAGCACCGAAGACGTCCTCCGAGTTATCTGCCAAGAAGAGGCGAATTCGTTCGGTCTGTATCCGCGCGAGACGGGGGAGTTCCCTTTCTCTGATGGCGCCGTGGACAGGGGAGAGCAGTTTGGGGCTGCGGTGTATCCGAGGGCGAGTATTGCGAATCATTCTTGTTGTCCGAATGTGAGTTTTTCTTCTTCTTTTCTTCATTCTTGTCTTCTATTGCTTGCTTGGTAGAGTGGTGCAGCTGATCAGGTAGATGACGCACAAACCGGACGAACATGGCCGTATGGTCTTCACGGCGTCGAGGGATATCGCTGCCGGGGAAGAGTGCTGTATTTCCTACTTTGATCTGACGCAGTACGTCGATTTGAAGAGTCGAAGGGAGCGTCTCCAGGGGTTGTTCAGGTTTGTCTGTAGTTGTGCGCGGTGTCTGACGGAGGTTCCTGAAGAACAGGAGCTGCAATGGGATGCTTTTCCGGGGTTGGATTGATATATACTTATATGTATATACTTATATATATACACTTCTATATTTATACTTGGAACTTGGACTGTCTGTAAAGTTGAGATGATGATTGTTACTTGTATAGATATGCTATGGATCGCTTGGTTTATGATACTCGTATCGACGCCAGTTGTCTGCAATCCACCATTCGGCAACGTGTGCGGCGTCGCGGACCCAACGGACTGCTTCTGGTTCTGTCGCATTGTGTCTGTGGTGGTGATCAGAGAATGGGGTAGGGGGATGTCCGTGATGCGTATGTCGACCAGGACCTGGGGGACCTGGAGGACCTGGAGGAGGATGGGGAGGAGGATGAGGAGGAGTATCGAGGTCATATCTATCCCTCAACGCACCAACAAAATCATGGAAACTGAAGCTTGAAATCGGGTCCTTCTCCAGCGGATCCCTCTCGACATCCGTGAAGCGCCACTCGACATCATCGATCAGAGGAATCACAATGCGGTATGCCGGTTTGGCTGCCGACCGCACAGCCAGCCATGACCCTCCTGTATTCATCACGCTGAACTGCCAGTCTTGCATGCCGTTTTCCTCCTGGTGCAGCGCGCGGATCATCGACTGTCCTTCGTAGATGCCGCGGAGATCCGTGGCGGCCTGTGTGTTTCTCGGGCCTAGGGAGGACGACGCGATCAACAGATCGAGAATGGTGGGCACGATCTGTAGCGAGATGACGGGGTCTTTGACTTCGATTGCTGGGAGATGAGGGTGTGCAAAGACGATGGGGACGTGGAAGCTGCCGATGTGCGGGTTGCTGTAAGGAGTTACTCCGCCGTCGTTGGGGAGGGAGAGGCCACTATACTGTTAGCATATCTACACATATACATATATACAAATTTATGGTCTATAGTGTCTGAAATAACGTACTGGTCCCCCGCCATGACAAGCAGCGTCTCGTTCGCAATCCCCTTCTCCTGCAGAATCTCCAGGATCTCACCCAACCACCCGTCGACAAACCCAATCGTGTTGAGATACCGGTTCAGGTTGCCGTTGTCGCCCTTGAACGATGCCGCCATGATCTTCTTGAACTCGTCATCCGGCATTCCCCAGGGATGGTGCGTGGTGCCGGTCAGATGGGTGAGAAATAGACGCGTGTGGTTGCGCTCGGCCTCGTCGATCGCATCGCGGAGGTATTCGCGCAGCTCTGTGTCTGGGTAGCCGTAGTAATTGACCTCTTCGTAGGTCAGGGGGTAGTGCTTTGCTCTAGGGTCCTCGATGCGCTCCCGGGTCAGGATGTCGTGGTATCCCAGCTTCGGGGTGAGTTTGTCCTGGTTATCGTAGGTGTCGGTGACAGACTGCATCCACACAGAGCGCCACGGCCATGTGCGATAGTCTTCCGTCTTCTCTTCCGCCTCGATTTGCTGGCTGAGGGCATCAAGGACGTGAGGCATGCAGGGCTGATAGATGTGATGCTCGTACTCGCGGTTGAAGTCGGCGACGAGAGGCGTAACACCACACACGGTGCCCACCAGACTCTTGATCGTGTAAGTGCCCGTGGTAAAGGCGTTGCTGGCACTGATCCCGCCATACGCCCGTCTCTCTCCCACGCGGTACTGGTCGAATCCCGAGTCGAATCCGGTCAGGAACTCCGCGGTACGAGTCAGATTCGCCACGTTTTGCACGGCGAGCTCGGGCATCTTCATGCCATTGCGCGCGAACGAGCCGACGATCTTATCCCACATGAACGAGCCGTTGCGCAGGGGGAACACGTCTCCTCGCGTGCTCTCCAGCTTGAGCAAAATGACATGCTTGATATTCACCTCACCCGTGGACAGGGTTTCCCGGAGAGGATCAAGCACCGGCTCTTGCAGGTTCGACAGATGCAGTGGATCCGCTGCAGGGCTATAGTGCGTCCTATTACCTCTCCTGGGTGTCCTATACCAGTCCTCAAATCCTGGCAGAGGCGTCTGTGGCAACCAGTTCCATGCAGGGGGGGCGGCGAGTGCAGTGCGTCCCTCCAGCCATGAATAATCTGCGGGTCGTCCAGCTTGTTCTCCCAGTGTCGGACGGCCCTTCCCAGCAAATGGCATCACCACCAGCGTCCCAGAGAGAAAGCCATACGAGGGATGCGGCGGTCTAGTGCTACGTAGAACCAGCAACAGCAGCAGCGGCAGCCAGACAACCACACGTCTCGCCAGAGACACGCGCCTCCTCGCCTGGGGTGCATGGTGGGTGGTATCCAGAAGATAGACTGACTGGTCATCGTCGCTCTTGTCATCCTGATAGTCCTCACACGCAATCTGCTCGTAAACCTCGGCGTCTTGTAAGGGTGGCTGCTGATTGCGAGGACCAATGTGCCGGATATAAGCCTGGATGCGATCTTGAAACAGCTTGAAGGGCTCGACGAGGACGTGGAGAATCCCGCCGACAACGCAATGGATTCGAGCTGCGGAAAACCACGATATAACAAGGAGAACCACTTCAACGATTAAGAACCCAGTCAGCCCCGTCAGCAGTGTTCGGATCGCAGCAGCATCGCGGTGGAATGTTTTGGCCTGGCGCCAGTTGATCTCAGCTCCCGCGACGACATAGAAGGAGATGTTCGAGGCGGTCATTCCGGACATGATGAGACTATTAACACTCTTGTCAGCTTAAACCTTCCATAGAATCTTGTCATAAAAAAACGAGTCTGACCTAAACGGAATCACCATGACCGCACCCACGGCGTCCATCCATCGCCACGGGAATTTCTGCGTAAAGACACGAGTAAGGAGAGTGAGAGCCACATCCTGGGTGAAGAAAGTGACGCCCCAGAGGAAGAATTCCGAGGGAGGCAGTGAGTAGAGGTGAGCGTAGAGATGGAGGAGTTTGGCACTGAACAGCGAGAGAAAGACGAGGGTGAAGAAGAAACGGCGCGTCCAGTCCCAAAAGCCGTCGAAGAAGTCCGCAGGCGACGCCTTGAACCGGATCCACGACGCTATACACCTGCGCCAGGCCTTTTGTCTATGATTGCGGAGGAAAGCCATCTCGGTGTCGCGCAAAGCACAGGGCTACTACGCCGGCCACATGGCGGTACAGTAGGGAATGTACTACGGAAGCTATCCAGGTACAAGAAGAAAAGGAGTAGACATTTCAAGAGTGAATAGATGTAGATAATACATCATAGCCCAGTTATGTGAGACCACGCGATGATGGTTCTCTCCACCTCCGGAGTCCAGGGCTATAAGGGTCCATTGATGACGAAACTGGTAAACAGCCAGCAATGGGAGAAATCTCTGCAGTGAGACCCTGGGGACTGACTGATTGGCGGGTGCGGCCCAAGATGCCATATATAGAGCGTCGAGAAACAGATCAGTGGCTGTGTGAGTCTGGTTCCTGGCTGTGGAGCACCGCTAAAGACGAATATCGCGTAAGAGGGCCTTAGTGGCTGACTGCACGCCTCTCTCTCCGTTCTCTTGTATTAATTCAACCACTACCCCTACTACTTTACTACAAGTACTGCTAGTTATAAAGTGTCGACAGCTCAGTTTAGGGCAAAAAGAGCGACAGGCGACCACCTTCCAAATCGGGCAGGTCCCTGGCTGCTGACTAATCGCAATAGTCCCTGAGGAACGGCCAGGAGTGATATAAATAGCTGTTATTGAATTGATAGTGATTATAGGTAATTCCTTCGCCATCCGCCAGTAATATTATTAACCTCCAATCTGAATCAGTACCTAGGTAAGTAGTAGTCGGTGGTAGGTGGTGTAGAAGGCCCACATGTCTCATTTCGCCCGAGTAGCTATTAATCACCTAACACTTGGAGTAGTGCAGTAAATTGCTGCCTATTTGATTACTAGAATCATTGAAATTAAATGCTCATTCCCTCATGTCCCCGAGCAAGCTTTACCTACGAAGAGCTGCAGCCCTGAGATAATACTGTCTTCCCACGGCCAGCGCCACTGCCAGACCAGCCAATATCAGTGTTGACCTGCGCACCGGCCACTCCTCTTCAATGCGCCCAATCTCGGTTGTCTTGCGGCGTCCAACGTATTCACATTTAGCATCTCCCTCGACAGAGTAGTCTGTCCACTGCACGCGGGACAAGCTCTTCTGATACTCGATCGCCGTGTCGGGCCAGTTATTCGTGATACGGCCGTCTGCCGTCTTGTACCAACTGCTGCAGCCAGGATCCGCAAAGCTACTCTTCGCCAATCGCGTCTGGAGAGCACTATTGAAGGCCCGGACGACATCACCACGGGGCTGTAGAGCAATCGATACCCCGTCGGCTTTGGCGCGGATGATCGGCTCCATTAGGGCGGCCAGGTAGCGGCTCTGCGCCTCAATCATGAGGATGATCGAGTTGTGTCCTTTACATGGTTTAGCTATTCGTCTCGTTTGGCTCCGTTGATACAGTAGAATGGAAAATATCATACCCAGGTTCGTGTTAGGCCCATATAAAACCCCGAAATTCGGCATATCCTCCACCGTCACCCCATAGTAAGCCGTCGCGCCGCCATCCCAGATCTCCGACAACGCCCGCCCATGAGCCCCGTAGATCTTGATCGGGTGCAGGAACTCGACGGACCGGAACCCCGTCGCAAAGACAATTAGATCTACCTCGTCTGTCTCTCCGTCTGCCACCTCAATCCCGGACGCCGTTATGCGCTGGATCGCTCGCGTCTCCAGCTTGACGTGCGGCTTGTTCAGCGCCGGGTAGTAGTCGTCGGAGACGAGAATGCGACGACAGCCAGGCGGGTAGGATGGTGCCAAACTATCCCAGAGCTCGGGTTTATCGGGGAGACCTTTCTTCATTCCGTTGAGCGCCCAGGCGCGGACATATCGCGTCAGGGGGGAGTTAGTGTTGACGATGGGCGCGTGGGTTTGCTCGCAAACACGCATCACCAGGGCGCGCTTGCACCAGCGCAGTGGCGGGATGGCGGACATGAGGAAGCTTTGCAACGGGTGGACGGCAATGTCCATGCGAGGGACGATCCATTGCGGGTTGCGTTGGTATACGGAGACGTAGGCGGCTGTTTTGGCGAGTTCCGGCACGATCTGGATGGCGGTTGCGCCTGAAGTGGTCAACTCTCTCTCTCTCTCTCTCTTTTCGTAGGGAATATAGTATATATATATATCCTAGGATGTGTACATACCATTCCCAATAACAGCAATTCGCTTCCCACCAAAGTCATACGTCCAGTCCCATCGCGCAGAGTGCATGCTCTTCCCCCCGAACTCGGCTATCCCACGGATATCCGGCCATCTGGGCATATTCAGCTGTCCGACAGCTGAGATGAGCACGTTGGTCGACAACTCGTACGACTCCTGGAACTGGCTGTCTTTGGCACCGGACACGTCCACCTGGATCCTCCAGCGGCGCGCGTCGTCGTCCCATCGTGCCGAGTTGACCGTCGAGTTGAATCGAATGTGCTGGTAAAGACGGTATTTCTCTGCGATGTCCGTCAGATAGGCCAGGATCTCCTCCTGGGGAGAGAACTCCCTTGTCCAATCGGAGCGCTGTTCGAAGGAGAAGCTATACAGAGAGCTCCGGACTATTCTCGCATGTTAGATCAAGACATCTTTAGTATAGTAGGAGTAGGAGGAGTAACCCACTGTCACAAGCACACCCCGGGTATTTATTGTCGCTCCATGTCCCCCCGACAGCACTGCCCTTTTCAAGGATGATGAAGTTTCGGTGCTTCCGGTGAAGGAGGTTAATGGCCATGCATATTCCTGTCCTCGTTAATCATATACCATGACTATCTCGTATCAAAGTCAGGGCCATATCGAGCGGAAGAGACGAACCTGATATCCCGGCGCCGATGATCACAACCGTGGACTGCGTATAGTCCTGGTTCCCGACCGGACGATCAAAGCTGACGGTCATCTTGAGATAACTGCACAGATGAGTCTGACAACAAAGAATACTCCGTATCAGGTCAGGTTCAACCACAACAGCAATAGGTCTCTTGAGTCTTTATAAATGAGTGCTCAGAAAGAGGAGTCCGGGATAGTCGGTCGAAGCGCAAACCTCGGCTGCGCAGGGAGTGAGGAGTCAGTCTCCTTGCGGGGTTGAGCGACATTCGATTGCTTTAATGGTTGGGATAAGTGTTATAGGAGTAGGATGCATGATGAGGAGTTGTTGTATACAAGTACATCAGCTTATCCCTGATATCGCAGATATCGCAGATACATCGCCAATATATCCTCCGTACCAAACAACCTGGCCAGACTACTGGGTACATTCACCCTAAGACCCAATCAAGTAATATGTTGGATGCTACTAATCTGTCTATATGACTTGATTGGTTTATTATCTTAACAGGGACCCCTGGAGTGTAGATGAGGTTGTATATATTCCGTGCCCTAACAGCCCATCTGTAGACTAAAGCAGTCCCGCTCCATCCAGACAGTGAATACAATCAATCACAGCTGATTTCTCCTGCTGCAGACTAAACTAGTCGACTGTAAACATATTAACTCCGATCACACACAAGTGCGCCGATCATCGCGCCATTAGTACTGGGGCCGACGCATTCCAGCTGCATCTCCTCCTCGCTGCACTCTACTTCTCTTTTGTTCCTTCACACCCTCACCTCGTCCATTAGGGAGTACAAAGTCTGTAACAATGCGTCTGCTGATACCCCTGGCTCTCAGCTCACTGACCTGCCTATCTCAGGCCCAGGAGGTCACTTACGAAGCGCACAACTTCTCAGTGCCCATCGACCACTTCCACAATGAGTCCCGCTACGAGCCACACTCCAAGTACTTCTTCAACCTCCGCTACTGGTTCGATGCCACAAACTACCAGCCTGGAGGCCCTGTATTTGTGATTGCTGCAGGTGAAACAGATGGCGAAGACCGATTCCCGTTCCTCTCGCAAGGAATTGTGACCCAGCTGGCGGCCGCTTATCACGGAGTGGGCGTGATTCTGGAGCACCGCTACTACGGCGAAAGCTATCCGGTCGCAAATGTGACTGCTGAGAGTCTCCGGTTTCTTTCTACAGAGCAGGCTCTCGCCGACTACGCCTACTTTGCGTCTCGTGTTGTCTTCCCGGGGCTCGAGGAGCACGATCTGACGGCGCCGTCGACCCCCTGGATCGCGTATGGAGGATCGTATGCCGGCGCCATGGTAGCCTTCCTCCGCAAGGTCTATCCAGAGATCTTCTGGGGCGCTGTGTCTTCGTCTGGAGTGACCGCAGCGATCATAGACTACTGGAGGTACTTTGAGCCGATTCGCAACTTCGGGCCTGCAGACTGCATCGACGCCATCCAGACCATCACCGACATCGTCGACCGCATCCTCATCGACCACGCAGACGACAAACCACTGCACACACAGCTCCAGGCAGCCTTTGGCCTCTCCCCACCGATCAACAACGTCGACTTTGTCAATCTCCTCTCAGACCCTCTGGGCGCCTTCCAAGGACGCAACTGGGACCCTGCCGTCGGATCCCCGGATTTCCGCACATACTGCGACAACCTGACCTCCCCAGAGCCTCTGTACCCGAGAACCAACACCACAGCCCTAGTGCTCAACCTCGTCAGCATCGCAGGCTACAACGCCTCCAACAGCAGCCTCGTGTCCGCCGTCCTAAACGACATCGGCTACATGGGGCTCTCCAATCCCGCCGTCGACGACTCCACCTCTACCTCACAATCCAACATCCTCCCCAAATCCTCAACGACAAGCTGGAACTACCAAGTCTGCACAGAATGGGGGTACTTCATGCCCGGCGCAACAGTGCCCCCTTCCATCCGCCCTTTACTCTCCCGTCTCATCGACCTCCCCTACACATCCGCCTTCTGCGCCACAGACTTTGGAATCAAGGCGCCGCCACAGGTCCACCGCATAAACAAGTATGGCGGGTTGGACTTTGCGTTTCCCCGCGTGGCGATTATCGGGGGCACGGCGGACCCGTGGCGAGACGCAACCCCGCATTATGAGGGGGGTCCTGGACGGGTCTCGACGGATGCGGAGCCGTTTATTCTTGTTGATGTTGCGGCGGAGGATGTTTGGGATGGGATTCGGGGGGCGGTGCATCATTGGGATCAGAATGGGTTGTCTGCGGGGGAGGTGGGGGCGGGGGAGAGGGCGCCGCGCGAGATTGTGCTGTTGCAGAGGGAGATTGTGAGGTTTGTGGGTGTTTGGTTGGAGGAGTGGAGGGGGAGGGATTTGACGAGCGAAAAGGCGAGGGGGAGACAGGCGCTTTTACGGCATTTATAAGTACCTTCATTTATGCAGGATTTAGTAGCTCTCCTCTCCTCTCACTCATTTATCTTCTCAATTTCATCAATTTAAGCTCGAATTATTTGAGTGGTCGAAACTGATATCTAGCTCACTTACCCTGTTCCCTTTTTGCCCTTATTCTCATCCTCACTCTCCTCCTCCTCCTCCGGCTGTATCTCCTCAAGCCTCCCCCCCAACCTCAAAATAATTCATAAACGAAGCGTCTCTCCCTCTCCCGTCTGACAGCCTTCTTCCCCTCCATCTTCTTCTTCCAGCGCAAACCAAACACCCCTTATACACCCCTTATCGACAAGGGGTGCATACGCGTTGTTACAAACCACACACTCGACTACATGTCCATCAATCAGACAGTATATTGTCGAGGGGGCGTTACATACAGGGCTGTTTGTTCTTAGTATACTCTTCTCTTCTCTTTCTTTTCTCCAGAGGGAAGGGGAGGAGGGAGGCGCGTACCGGAATGGAGCGGGGGATTGCATTGTCTGTTCATGGGTAAGTTGTTGTAGGAAAGAAGATAGATGTATTTATATTCACTGCTGTAGGGAGGTTGATATGGGTCTTTATTGGTATGATCGGTATAAAGGTTGATGACTTTTCTTCGGCTCTTGGTTAAAGGCCTTATTACGCTCTTTATTATGTTTAAGGTGTACTTTGGTATATGCAAAGAATAGCGACAAAGGCATTGCAGCTTGGAGAACTGCGCCTTGTTAATGAGTACTCGGCTAATCGAGCGATGTTTACAGCTCTCCAAATCAACGTATTATTCACCAGTTAGTCATGGTGCAGCGGCTTGGGAACTTCAGCTAGGAACTGTCGTAACTCCTAGCAAGCGACCAAAGAAAGCCTGCCGAGATCGAAGTATTGACCCAGCTACCTGTTTGTGGGGCAGCAACAGGATGCGTACCTACAAAGGTAAGATAGTGTCAACCTGGAGGTGTTCATGTTGCTGTCAATCAATAGAAAGAGTATGATAGATACTAATAGGATGATGAATTGATGAGATATAAGAATGAGTCTAAAGAGCATCCACCAAGAATCAGTAATCACAATGCCCGCAATACCCACAAGAGGATGCGGAACACGCAGTAAAGTCTTTTTCCGAGTCAGAGTCGCTCCAGATCGCCTCCTCCTCTTCTTGTTCTCCATCATCATCCGCATAGACATTCATCCATCGAGCCTTCAAAGAGTCTGAGATGCAGCAATTGACATCTCCTCCAACCTCCCTCAGCTCCAGTTCCTCGCTTTCTCCGTTGAAAACGACTTCGAACCTACCATCTTCTTGACTGCCAGCAAACGCTATCAGAGTCCTCAGCAGCGTAGCAAACCTATTAAGAGTACTCTCTTGCTCCTTCTCCCACTGCTGCATCTCCTGGCGCACATCCTGGATACGCACATCGATAAATACCCCGGCTCGATGGAATCCAACCACAAAATTAGGAATCTGCGCCAGCCATAGGCGTGGAAGCTCCTCATCTAGAATCTGGTCGTAGGACTTTCTGAAAGACCTCGTTTTCAAATCGAAAATCGCGGATTGTGGAACAGATTGTCCCCCAGTCTTGACAAGAAGATCTATGTTTTCCTGCACTCCGTGCGCACTCACAGTGTTCCCCTCTTCCAGGGCCGTGAGCAGACTCTCATAGGTGGCTGGAGTAGCTTCAACTCTCGGGATACATGGTTCATACAAGTTGGGAAGATATCCATCTCCCTCATAACGGAGCATACACGACATCCCCGCGAAGTCATACTGGATGATTCTTTGATGCGATTCAGAGCCTTTGACATCTGCGTCCCAGGTAGTATTCGCAGCAGGGAAGCTATGCCCGTATCCATGAACCCCTGGAATCGTCTGTTTGGGAGAGTTTACCCGCCGCACCAGAAAGACGGTCGAGCCAACTACCTCCACGACCATCCTGAACTCGCCCCCAATGTTGCGAACAAAGCGAAGGAGACTGCCCAAGGTGCTTCCGCAGGCCACGAGATCAATCTTATCGAGCTCAAACTCCGGGTCATCCTTCAGGACTGCCTCGAGGGCGGGTTGGAAGACATGCTTGGAATACATTGCAGCGTTCTTGTCTCGGTAATACGGTCCTGTGTCCTCGGGGAGCCTCTCTAAACTTTGCGTTGGAGTCCATTTCGGAGGAGCGCCTTTTTCTCGTCCTTCTGTGTCAGAATACTTCTAATTCACCCATCACTTTGGTAAGGAACCCCCATACCTGGTATGAGAATAGTAGGGCTTTTCCGATTGAGCCAGTTGTAAGATCCTACCAGCTGACAGTTTTCAATCTTGGGAGCTCCTTTAGCATGTGAAGAGCCTGCAATTAGTTCCTCTAGATCGTCACGATTGATTCTGGCTAGCAAAGTGCCCAGAACCGGTGCTGGGATTTCAACGGCAGAAGCTTTTGTCGCTCTCCACGGACCTCTCTGGCTGAATCTGCCAGAAACTGATGAAGCAGGCGGCCTGCGCCAGGTTTTGGACATCTCGAGGGAATTCAGAAAAAAGAAAAGCTGGGCTATGGATTTTAGAGGTTGATGGTCAGAAAGATATTACAGAAGCAGGGGGACATTGGCAAGAACAGGGACTTATATAACTTCTGTTTCTACATAGCCTTGCTGAGTTGAATCTGCCTCCAGTATTCCTGCCTGTTTGCGCCTCTAGTGTCGTTCTTTTTGCGTGTTTGCCTCTCATCGATTGGGTCCAGGCTTTGGCGCCCACTTACGTTGCACAGATGGCACAGCAGTGAAAGGAGAGATGAATGGGCCACAGCAGCCTGGTCCATGCAAACGAGCGGCGTCATCGAGTGAGCCTTGTTGATAACGCCAGACTGTGGATTATCGACCATTTATCAAGGTCTGCCTTTTTTCGGTCTCATTACTCCAAGACTTCCATTCCTTATTCAACATTCTATAGCTGCTCTTACTCCACGGACTCCCCAAGCATGGCCTCCCAAACTCGTTCTGCTAGACTCGACAAGTTCCTCAATCATGTTCTCAGCGGAAAACGCCCCATTGCCACTGTCGACAGCTTTACCTTGTTACTCGAGGCTATCCAAGAGCAGAGTGATCATGCCGTATGCATTGAACGTATCATCGCCAGTCCGGCGGCAAAGAACGCTATCCATGCTGGATTGCGTTTCGATATCTCATCTAACTTCATTAATCGCCACACATCTTCGTTTATCAACTATCTGGCAGAACCTTCAGTGAAATCGCTTTGTGGTGGACAGTTTCTGCACGAAATGCTCAAGTTGATAGTAGAGCCTCGCACGATATGGAATGCATTCACGAAGGCATTTTTCGAAGGCCACCTCACTGATTCTGCCACCCAAGCCTTTTCTTGGATGCTTATTGAGCTCCTTATGCTCCCGCCCACCAACCATGTTGATGTCAAAGAAGACGCCCAGAGGGTGGTTGATGATGGTTCCCTTCTACGAGCAACTACCTTTGAGACCCGAAGTTATGGTCGCAAACTCAAGCAGATTCTGGAAATTCAGTCTAACAACACAGCAACCGGCCTCGACTTGAACAATATCCCCGGTGGCCGACACGATAATGATCATGCAGATTTTCGCCAGATTGCCATATACCCCACCTTCGACGAGTTTAGGTCAGACGTGAAGCCTTTCTACCGCCGTGCAGAAGAGGTCTTGCAATTACCAATTGAAATTCGTCCGAAAGGTCATCTTGATAACCAGTTCCGATTGTTGCGCGAAGATATGCTTTCGGAAATTCGCGAAGAGTTTAAGAACTCCCAGGGACAGAAAAAAAGACGTCTCACTGCTTCCTTGCTAAAGGAGCTGTCTCTCGTCGGTGTTTTTCATGGGACTGAGCACCGACAGTACCCTTGTGGGCTGGTGATATCATGTTCTGCAGGGCTGGGGGCATTAACCTGTCGAAGTCCCAAGGACAAAAAGGCCTTTCTGAAGAATGAGCCGGGCTTTCTTCGGCATCAGTCCTTTGGGTGTCTTCTACGCCAAGGGGAAATTGTTTCTTTCGCAATGATCGATCGACAGGCAGATTTACTTCTTAAATCCCCCCCGGAAATCGTTCTACGTGTCATAGGAGAAGATCCTCTAAAAAAGGCACTTATGTATTTCAAGCTCTACGATGATATCCAGTTTCTGCTAGTCGACGCCCCGGTATTTGCCTACGAGCCTATTTTACGATGTCTCCAGGAGAAACAGGATCTTCCCCTTTCCCAAGAGTTGCTGGAATACCAGCCAGGGAGCGTGGTTGCTGATCATGACACTGTTCCATTAAACTTGATTCATGCTATCCGTAACAACCCCTCGACTCTCCAGGACGTCCTCAACACCAAGAAACCCATCTCTCTTGATCCATCACAGTTGGAGTCTCTCACTTCTGGACTTACGCAGAGGGTTAGTCTGATTCAAGGTCCACCAGGTATGCAATGAAAATCCTTAACCCACAGGTGAGCGATACTAAATGCACATCAGGAACCGGAAAGTCCTTCGTTGGTGCTCTTCTAGCCAAGGCAATACACGACCATAGTATCGAGAAGATTCTAGTTATGTGCTACACAAATCATGCTTTGGACCAGTTTCTAGAAGACCTCCTTGACATTGGCATCGATCCTTCGAAAATTGTACGATTGGGATCGAAATCGTCCGTGCGAACCGCGCGGCTGAGCCTATTTTCACAAAAGGACTCTGGTTATCGCCGAAATGCAGCCAGCTGGGGCATCATCAACAATTTGGAAGAGGGAGCCAAAGAGCTTAGCACAACTCTTGCAGGGGCCTTCCAAGAATATTTGAACTTCAAGTTGAATATTAGGACCATCCTTGAATTTCTGGAGTTCGAGAAGCCCGAATTCTTTCTGGCCTTCACACCACCCGAGCAGGATAATAAAATGACTCTCGTTGGAGAGGGTGGGAAATCGGTCACTTCCCAATATCTTTACAATCGCTGGTCCCTCGGAAAAGGCCACTCCATGCCTAACCTTACTCATCTTGGAGAGAGTGCGCGACAAGTCTGGGAAATGGACATAGCGACTCGACAAGCCCATATCCAGGCCTGGGCACGGAGTCTCTTTGAGGAACATGCAGCAAGCGTTCAGCACTTAATATCCCGGATGGACAAATCCCAGGAGCATTTAGACAGAATGTGGAATGAGAAAACTCGATACATCCTCGAGTCTAAACGGATCATTGGTTGTACAACAACCGCTGCTGCAAAGAACGCCAGAGACCTTGTCGCCGTCTCCCCAGGCGTCGTGCTCCTGGAAGAGGCGGGAGAGATTCTTGAATCCCATGTTCTAACCGCCGTCGGTCCACAGACCAAGCAATTGATCATGATTGGGGATCACCAGCAGTTACGGCCAAAAATAAACAACTACGCATTATCAGTGGAGAAGGGTGCAGGATATGATCTCAATCGATCTCTCTTCGAACGCCTTGTAGAGGCAGGGTACCCTCATTGCACGCTAGCCAAACAACACCGCATGGTGCCTCAGATTTCATCACTTATCCGAAAGCTTACCTATCCCAATCTTCAGGATGATCAGAAAACGTTAAATCGTCCTGCTCCAAGAGGTCTGCAAGATCGCGTCATTTTTATAGACCACCGGCATCCAGAAGATACCTTTCGACGGCTTTCGGACCGCCGCGACGAGGGGTCAAAGGGCAGTAAGCAAAACGCCTTTGAGGCAGACTTTGTGCTGAAAATTGTTCGCTATCTCGGTCAACAGGGCTATGGAACTAATAGATTGGTCGTTCTCACGCCGTACCTCGGCCAACTGCACGTACTACGCGACAAGCTTAGCAAGGAAACAGATCCTGTTTTAAGCGACCTGGACACATACGACCTGATTATGGCTGGATTGATGTCCCACGCAAGTGCACAGCATGTTAAACGACCTATTCGCTTGTCAACCATTGGTAATCCGTGTTATGCTCTCTATCTTTGCACGTCCCTTACTGACAAAGGTCTCATAGATAATTACCAAGGTGAAGAGAGCGACATTGTTATTGCTACTCTCACGCGAAGCAATGACGACGGCGACATCGGCTTCATGGCATCACCACAACGCTTAAACGTTCTTCTCTCTCGAGCTCGAGATATCCTGATAATGATCGGGAACTCTAAAACGTTTCTCGATAGCCGAAAAGGAAAAGATTTCTGGAAACCGTTCATCGACCAGCTCCAGGAAAACGGCCATCTATATGATGGACTCCCTGTTCATTGTGAGCAGCATCGTCAGCGAAAGGAAATCCTCCGGACGGTAAATGATTTTGACAACCTATGTCCTGATGGAGGCTGTCAATTACCATGGTATGGTGCCACCTGTTTGACTGTCGTGAAGATTAGTATCTGATATCAATTTTAGCGGAACTAAACTAAGCTGTGGGATTCACGAGTGCCCCCATAAGTGTCATCAACTATCAGACCATTCCAAGATGCTGTGCCTCAAAATTACAGATTGGACCTGTTCCCGAAACCACCGAATAACGAAACCCTGCTTCCAACAGAAACAGATATGTCACTTGTGCATTGAGGTAGACAAAGAGACTGAGCGTCGGCGATCCAGAGATATGAAACTAGATGCCAAACGAGAGCAGCAGAAGAAAGCGTATAAGCTCCGTCTAGCTGAGATACAAGACGAAATTGATCATGAAAGGCGCCTCCAGAAGGATGCCACGGATGAGAAAAAAAGGCAACTAGTACTTCAACAACACTTGAATGATCTTGAAAAGGTAAAGAACAATGCTATTGAACGCGCGAAAGGAAACATATCGACCACCGGTCAGCCTAATAAAGACAATTCTCTGCAACTCAAGGATCAGCAACAACCGGACAAGTTAATGAATCGAGACGCTTCAAATTACGTGTCGAGCGCAGATAACATCAGCCTGCCTTCCTCCACCGCTGAGGAGTGGGAATATCAGAAAGAATACGAAGGCGCAAAAAGCGAGGAATTAGATACCCTCATGGGCATGATTGGGCTGGAGAGTATAAAGCAAAAATTCCTTGCAATTAAGGATCAGGTCGACACGGCCCTTCGACAAAACGTTGACTTCAAAGGGGAGCGTTTTGGATCGGTACTCATCGGCAACCCAGGAACAGGTAAGATTAGGAAACCTTCTCTATCAGTGCAAAGCTCCTAGCTAACGTGAATTTATAGGAAAAACAACAGTGGCTCGCTTGTACGCGAAGTTTCTTACTTCCATGGGTATTCTTCCTGGCAGCTTTATCATAGAAACTACGGGATCTCGATTAGCAAACGAAGGAGTTTCGGGTTGCGAAAAGCAACTCAATAATATACTCAACAACGGGGGAGGCGTGCTCTTCATTGATGAAGCCTACCAGCTGGCACAAGGCAGTGGAATGGGCGCCCAAGTTCTTGAATATCTGCTCGCTGAAGTTGAACGCCTTACCGGGAAAATAGTCTTTGTCCTCGCAGGGTACAGAAGCAACATGGAGAAATTCTTTGCTCATAACCAGGGCCTTCCCAGTCGATTTCCCCTCGAGTTCTCCTTCGAGGACTATAGTGAAAAGGAACTGACGTCGATTCTGGCTTTTCAACTCAACAAGAAGTACGGCGGACGCATGAAAGTCGAAGGAGCTATTGGTGGACTCTATTGCCGCATCGTCGCTCGGCGTATTGGCAGACAAAGAGGCCACGAAGGCTTTGGTAACGCTCGAACTGTGGAAAATGTACTTTCGCGGATAATAGAACGTCAGGCGAGTCGCCTTTCTCGGGATCGAAGGAATCGGTCCACACCAGATGACTTGCTACTCACCAAGGAGGATCTAATCGGGCCAGAACCATCGCAGGCACTCGAGAACTGTGCTGCCTGGAGAACACTGAAGAATATGATCGGCTTAGATGCAGTCAAAGACACAGTGCAGGCATTGTTGGACAGTCTCCAGAGCAACTATGAGCGGGAGTTGAGAGAGGAACCTCTTGTAGAATTTACTTTGAACCGCGTGTTTCTAGGATCTCCAGGAACCGGCAAAACTACCGTCGCCAAACTCTATGGACAGATTTTAGTTGATATTGGATACTTGTCCAATGGTGAAGGTAAGTAACAAGGCCTAGCTGTCCCGTGGCGACGTCGGAAGTGTTGAAAATACTCACTATTTCTTTCTTTAGTCGTCGTCAAAAATCCTGCAGACTTCGTGGGGAGTGCTCTGGGACAATCCGAGCAGAATACAAAAGGCATTCTGGCATCCACTATCGGCAAAGTTCTGGTCATTGATGAGGCATACGGTCTTTTCGGGGGTGGCAGCCGCAACGGGGGCGCCGTGCAAGCAGATCCATACAAGACAGCAGTGGTGGACACAATTGTGGCAGAAGTACAAAGCTCTCCGGGTGATGACCGATGCGTATTATTGCTGGGATATCAGGAACAAATGACGGAAATGTTTCAAAACGTCAATCCTGGATTATCAAGGAGGTTCCCTCTGGAGTCTGCCTTCGTGTTTGAGGATTTCTCTGACGACGAACTTGGAAAGATCCTAGACATGAAGATGAAGCAGCAAGGGTTCGTCACTTCAGAGGCTGGCAAGAAAGTAGGGATGGAGATTCTGGCTCGTGCTCGCAATCGTCCACACTTTGGAAACGCTGGAGAAATTGATATTTTGCTCAACGGTGCTAAAGTCCGTCAGCAAAAACGACGTTCCACAAAATCCTCTAAATCCATATCGAACACGTTGGAGCCACGAGACTTTGATCCCGACTACGACCGTGGAGAGAGCGGAGGAACCAATATACCTCTCTTGTTCCAGGGTGTTGTTGGATGCGATCAGATTGTCAACCAATTGCAAGGCTATTGCCAAACAGTGACGAACATGAGGCAATTGGACATGGACCCACGAGAGCAAGTGCCATTTAACTTTCTTTTCCGTGGGCCTCCAGGTAAGTAATTCAGAGTATTGGCATTATCGAAACACAGGTGCTGATTTAAGCGTCATCCAGGAACCGGGAAAACCACAACTGCCAGGAAAATGGGCAAAGTGTACTACGACATGGGCCTATTATCATCCGCAGAGGTCATTGAAAGCTCGGCAACTGACCTGGTAGGACAGTATGTCGGCCAAACCGGCCCTAAAGCGCAGGCGTTGTTGGAAAAGGCGTTGGGGAAGATACTCTTGATCGACGAAGCATACCGGCTTACAGAAGGGCCCTTCGCAAAGGAGGCTATGGACGAGATTGTGGATTGTATCACGAAGCCGAAGTTCTTCCAAAAGCTCATAATCATTCTAGCCGGTTACGACAAGGACATAAATCGGCTGATGGCCATTAATCCTGGATTAACCAGTCGGTTTCCAGAATCACTTGAATTCAAATCACTGGGTCCAGACGACTGCATCCAACTACTGACCAATCTCCTTCAAAAACGAAAGCAAAAGCTCCTTCCGAAACTACCTGTCTTTGATTTGAGTGTGCTAGAGTCACCAAGCTTGGATTTCAAACATGAAATGGCCGCTCGTTTTTCGATTCTTATTCAGAGTGCGAACTGGGCTAACGCGCGCGACATCCAGACATTAGAAAAAGCCATTTTCGGGAAAGCCATAAAGAGCTTACAAAAGGGGGGGATTTCTGTGCCTGACCATCTTATTCTCGGTGAACTCGAAAAAATGATAGAAGAGCGCACCGGTCGATCAACTACATCTTTGGAAACCAGCATCCCGGCTGTCAATCCACATCAAGCTCAGGCCATTGATCATCAGCCTACCCAACCGGTATTAACCACAAGGACAACTGCCATAGCGCGCGAAGTTACGAAGAATGAAGAGGAAGACGAAGAGAAAGAAAGCTCGCCTACTCCAAGTCTTTCAGCCGCCGTAGCTCGAGATGCTGGGGTATCAGACGAGGTATGGAACCAGCTAGAGAAGGACAAACAGAAGGCAATGGCATCAGAAGCCGCGTATCAAAGACTACGTGAAGAAGAAGAGTCGGCCCAGAAAGCAGTCGAGGAGCTTGAAAAATCGCCGCCGGACAACTCCCAGTCCGACGACGAAAGTAAAAGACAGCACGAACTGCGACGCCTCGAGGAACTGGCAAGACGAGCTAAGCTAGATGAACTCCAGAGAAGGTGGGAGGACGCAGAAGCGGCCCGGCGACAGGAGCAGAAAGTTCAACAGAAGCTGAGGCACATGGGAGTTTGCGTTGCGGGATATAAATGGGTCCGAACGGAGTCTGGATACAGATGTGCGGGTGGTTCTCACTTTGTTTCAAACAAACAACTTGAGATATAGTGATATGGATGCATACAATCTGGCAAGTTCTAGTGGTCAGCGGCAGGTACGGGGATATCAAGTGCATGTAATAAGAGGTATGAGAGAACGAGGATATCATGATCAACGATTTTTCGTATACTAGCTTTTTCGCACGATTACTCGCCAGACCAACGTCTGAGAAAACATACCTAGGCATAACTACCCTACGTCAGTCATTCAGTCAGCACGAATATAATTTGCTGGATTGGATCTAATTCTAGAGTGACTCGGCCAGCGCTAATGCCTCACTAGTTAGTTAATCCTTGACAGATGAATAAAGACTATACATAGAAGCGGTACAGTAGAAGCCGAGCTGAGCTGACTCTGCAGGTACCCTACCGATTGCTTAGCAGTGACTGTACAAGTAGATACTAGATAGACCCTTGACAACCCCCGAATTTGCGCCGTCAACAAAACACAAGCCTCGCAAATTCTAGTTTCAACGATCTTCGCAAGACGCATGCAGCGAGCTCCTAGTCGAGAATCGAACCCGAGATTGCTTTTTTGACAGTAGTCTAGTGTACTCCAGACTGGAGTACCTAACAGCAGTGATAGAAAGCAGCGCAGCACAGCACAGCACAGCACAGCACAACACGGGAAGGAATATCGCGCATATGCAGCTATTGCTAGATACATCCACTGGGGACTGTCACACACGGCAAAGCAGGAGGAGGAGAAGGAAGAGGAGGGGGAGGCAGGTTAATGAGTCAATAACACTAATGTATGTCGACAACGTAGAGTGCATTAGTTTAATCGGACTTGGGTGCGTTTCAAGGTAGTTACTGTACAGACTCAGACTCAGAGTACATACTAATCAAGTATCCACTATAAATAATATGTCAGGCCATAGTGGATGATGGAGTGTTATTTTATGCATAGTGTTAATCAGTGATATCATGTCCAGCTATGTATAGTAGGGGTGTGGGTGATGGCTGGGATCGTTAAATCCCTCGTCACGTAGGTATAGTACTGGAGAGACTAATGAAGATATTATGCTGTTTACTGGCGACATATGGAGATCTTTTTCATCCCGCACTAGGGGACATAGGTACTGACTGGATGCAAACGAGTCAGTTGAATGACCGAGACAGGGAAGGTTATTTAGGAACGTAATTGAGAATATGGTGAGTACCATCCTATGTTTTTAGATTTCCACCTCTATAAAGGAGGGGAGCGGATATCTATGTAAACACAGGTAATCAACTAGCTGATAGCCACTCTAACTACGGCTTGCTATCCTAACTTCTAAACATCATCAGGCAGTAGGGGCAGGTATAAATGATAACTTCCTCCCTAGGTAGCTGAGGTGTACTGTATTAATGCCACCACCAGGTACTCTATCTCCCTTTGAGGTAATACAGCAATGGTAACCCAGGATCCACATGCACAACAATGACAGATTCCCGGCTGCCTCGAGATCGTCTCTGACTGGTCCGATGTACGCAGGTGGATGCAGGAAATGACGCTAATTCTGCACGATGAAGAGACAGCAGGGATGTCCTTGTCGTCTACCAATTACCAGTTACCACTATATAATACTACCTGCCAGGAAGGGTAGTCCTCAAGAGTGCCCAGTAGTAGTCGGTACTAGTAGAACACTTGAAATAGCGAGGAATAAAGCATATCTTTGCTTATACGCAGTATTGTTAGAATTAGAACTCTGGTATCGGACGAAACACGCTTGGAGTAAGATCCCGATTCCCGAGTACTACCACCACTCCGATAGGATAGTTGTAGTTCGACGGCGCTTCATGACTCATAAACATTGTCCCAAGATTAGCATCGCTGTTGCTATTGGTCTATCCTAGACTAACAAGGCTACACTGGCACTTTATGCAGGATGCTCCATAACTCGTCCGCTACTATTACCACTATCTCCACCTGTAAGTGCTGGTAGTTTCGGGGAATTTGGCTCGGCTTGCTGTCCGTATTGTCGCTGCGGGATCGACGATGATAAAGGAACTGTGAGAGTATTAGTACAGGTATGCAGTGTCTAAAATAGGTTTCTTATGAGCACTCATCTGAACTATTTCAGATAAAGGCTCCCCTACCTACTACGAGTAGTGAGCTTGATTCGTGCCGAGTCAGAGCCAGGTTGCCCGCCAGAGCCAGTAACTTAGGATAGAGCATATATGCTTGGGCCAAAAACAGCATAGTACTCTGGATAAGTAACTTAATATTACCCTGAAAAGGTTTGTTTATATTGCAATGAGGTACACATGACTCTCCATTTCAGGATGTCGTTTTAGTTACTGAGAAATGAAGCTTGATTCTACAGCGTGCAGAGTACTAGGTAGCAGTCTAGACATGTCAGAACTATCATCGGTTTTTGCTTCTTCGAGCCCTACTCTGGTGCTTTCTTCACTGCGCCTTTACTCCAAAGTAGATGCAGATCCTATTGAGCAACACGACGTCATAACGTTGGGAATGCATGGGATTTCCAAAGCAGCGGCAGGACAGACAGAGTAGACGCCCTCATCCCCACCAGCGTGGTCGTCTAGTCATTAGTACGACCTACTGGTACTAAGTTACCATTGCTGGACTTCGAACAGGCAATGGAAACTTTCCCCGGCTGAAGAATGACTTGAGTTCTCTCGTAATAGTTACTAACAGTAGTAGCAAACAAGTTAAACTTTCGGTCTCCGGGAGCTCTAAATGGGGCCAGTTGCAGTCTGCAGAAACTAAGAATTGGGGGTTGTCTGGGGATAGCTCTCTCGGATACAGGTATGTATACTCAGTCGAGCCACGCTGAGCTGCATCACTTATCCGTACATATGTAGTAACTAAGTCCTTGGCTATGAGTCTGAGCAAAAGCACAAATTATAGATAATTAATAGCAGGCAGACTGGCTTACAACTGCAAGAGACTCCGGAAGATACCCCCGGCATTTTGATACTCCAGTAATGCGTGTGTTGTGTATTCATTATTCCAATTCTCACTGCATTATTGAATTAACTTCGGAATCCGATTCAGCAAATACTATTACTTAGCTAACTATTGGTTATGTTGTTATTAATTGCATGTGCCAAGAGGTTCAGGGTTTGCTAACCTTTCCAGCAGAGTTTAACGCCCAACCAATGCAACACAACATTGCCCTCCTTTCTAGAAAGGACTCCGTAGAAATTTGAGTTTCCAGGCTCCAGTATTCAGGGGATGCAGACTTTGGGGGATCAGCCATCGGCGGTGAATGTATCCAATAGGACGGAGACGAAAGCCTGGAGGATTCTGGAGAACGTGCATCCACCTCTTTCTAGTGGATCCGAGTCTCTTGGAGTTTGTAATGGGCCATTTAGTAGACAAGCTGCCAAGTAGTACTATGTTGACAAAGACCAAAAGTAGCAAAAGATAGAATTACAAAGAAAAGAGGTACAAGCGATGATGGCCTCGAGTCTTTGACTAGCCCACCAATACTGAGGTACTCGAGGGATCTCTGGCAGAAGCAATACAATTTATACAGAGCACGATTGGCACAGCACACGTTGGGATCCAGGAAAATCCCCCACATCAAGTGATCTTCTTATTTGCTCTCCCCGGACTCGCAGTCTCCACAAAATGGCGCAAGCTCCCGACGTTTACTTGCTGTAAATGTAATTTGCAACCAGCAGTAGCCTGGATTTGCTCTTTCTTTTTTCAATTATTCTTATTATTATTATTATTACCCCCTTCATCTTAACTTAACTTAATTTGGGCCAAAATAATGCGGCGTCAACCGCCTTACCCATCTTGGTGTGGCTCGTGGGGCCTAGGTCCGGTACAGTACGGTAACTGTACTATGGGCTTGTTACTCATTTGTTAGTAATATCATTGTCCGTGGATACTCGTCGCATTCAACTGGAACAGGATGGAGCGTGGCCAGAGGAGTAGAGCTGGTAATATTGCTAACAGAGTCATTACTCGTAGAGAAATCCCAATAGGATGTGAAGCTGATTCAAGGTTCAAAGAACTCAACGTTGGGTAACTTATCAATTGCCCAATAGGCACACCTGGTTACGCCAGGTCATGTTCGACCACTACGAGTAGTAGGTACCTAGGTAGTACCTTAATCGCGCACAGCTCAAGTTTGCTAAAGAAACATGTCGCATCTAGATAGGAGATTTATTCCAGAGTAGAGCAATTTATGATATTTATAATACTATCCATGATCCCTACCTTACTATCACGGATCCCTAGAAGTATTATCGAGGGGATGACGCCAGACGGATTCCGCGGTATGCGCTCTTTGACGGAAATAACGGAGCAACGTGAAACTCCGTCGAGTCCAGGGCTCAATCATCAGATTAATGAAGCGCCTACTCCTCCAGTAGCAGCAAGTCTTCCGGGTTCTAACTTCTCTGGAGATTCGCAGATTAAACAAGGCTAGTCGAATACCTGTCAACAGGATGCACTAATTCAGCCAAGAGCTATTATCAACTGTTTTGGAAAGGATAGCGACAGCAGTAGCGTGCCGAATCTCCGTAGATTATGGAGGTTTCGGACAATTCGGGAATCAAGAGAAGATGCAGAAGGAGAACCATGATGATAATGAAGATAGTAGTCAACGGAATAATTAATGCTATTCTTTCCAGTTGTTAACTTTGTCTACCTACCTACCTCTGGTCATCTCCATAGTCCATACGGACTACATACTAGTACTCCAGAGTAGTAGCAGTGACAGAGACCCTCAGATACTACCTAGGTACTGTGGATTGGAGAAGAAATCGGGCTCCGTATACTAGCCTCGATCTGGTGCGTGGGCTTTGGCCGTGATCAATAATACCTCCTGCTGGGGTACAGGTTTGGGTAACCGAGCAACCCCCCATTGGCCAGCGTCAGATTGCACAGACCTGATTGTATGGAACTGGGCTTCCCCCCCGTGACTGCGACGTGGGGCGGATCCTTGGCTTTGACCCTGTCCTGGCCCATGCTCTCCTACACCGTGACCAAAGTGACCCACATGGCCCACTTGTGTTGCAGTTAGAGCCATCCTGTTGGCTGGTGTTGGTAGCAGAGGGTGACTGTTTTTGTGGGTTTATCCCGCGACAGTCACCGGGGTAGAGTTACCTACAACTTAGTACTGCTACCTAGGTAATCTACGTAATAGTAGTACGTATCTTACGCGGCAGTACTGTTCTTTGAATGTCGTCTCGGAATGCTTACAATGCCGATTCTTGATTAAGTAGGAGAGAATCTTGGTTCCTCTGCTGCTGCTACTTTACTACTACTACTACCTAGGCACTAGTAGTAGGTACAGGTACTAGTACTATTATTATTATTATTGCTCGTTCTACTCCTGGTCTCCTACCAACTACTAGTACTATACGGCTACTACTAGTACTCTGCCCGTGCTCTGGCGGATTAACTTCCTTGCTGCAAGTCACTGCTGTTTCTGAACTCGCTCTAGCACTCTCTCTCTCTCTCTCTCTCTCTCTCTCTCTCTCTTTCTCTTTCTCATCCTCTCCCTCTTTACCTCTTCCATAATATTCTTTCTTTGCTTTTCGTCTTCTTTCTCCCCCCCCCCAACATTATCCTCATCGTCTCTCCCTGCTTATCGGCAATTGAGTCGCAACGTCCTCCCCTATCGATACGCCCCCCTCGCTCGGTTATCTCCGGCCGGCTTATCCATTCCTGACAGCGCCCGGCCTATGCCTGTTTAATTCGTCTCACTACTCATACTACTGCGACTACTGCTATTTCACTCTCGAATCCAGATCATCCCTCCCCCATCGCCGAACTAACGGCCTGGAATACCAGCGCATACTCGTGGATAGCTTTATTCTTTAGCTCCTCCTACTACTCGTGGTCTTTTTATTGCAATCGGTAAGTCGGCCCTTGTCCGTCTTGGAAATCTTAAACCCCCCCTTACTAACTACACCTGCGCTCTCCCAGGCCGATCCTCAGGAACCACTTCGCCACATCCCACCACCCTCCCTGCTTAGGTGGTATTTGATCGCCCATTCATCTAGTCGAACGCTGCTCAACCTCAAATATTTTCCCTGTACTCTTGTCGCCGTCTGTTGGTTAGTTGAGTAATTGCGGCTTATCGGATATTTGTTTCCCCAGCCTCGCCGTGTGTCAGTATCTCTCCTGCACCAGTCGTTCGCACCCACACCATCTGTACTTTTGTCCCAACTCACCTTTCTTCGCTCTCGAATATATCGCAGTACCTCTAACAGTTGACAGTAATACTAGAATAGTCGCCAATGTGGACGATCGTTTTACTGTCGCATTGAGTACCTTCTTTTCCTCGAAGTACAAGCGATTTAGTGGCACCCAGTGACACCGAGAAGCCGTCTGCAAGCCAACTCATTCTCGCTTGTTGAGTTCCCGGTAAAGACACCGATATCTGTTCTTCCTCGTCCTCCTGTTCTTCTTACCCTCGCATAGCCCGAGAGTGGGATGTTAGTGGGTACAATGGTGGGTCAAGAGCCGCGCGCCAGCCCAAAAATGGATGACCTTACAAGTATCTCTGAGGTGCCTGTAGATATGACAGGTGAGTTCGTGCCTCAAATCGGTGGGTGGCATCTTACCGCTGATTCCTAATGGAAACAGTACCGTCAAAAGAATCATCGAAAAAAGACTTGAATTCAACAAGCAATGCGAATGCTGTGCCTCCTCCGAAAACTGACAAGCCACGACCCCACGGCTGCACAACTTGCGGGCGCTCGTTCGCTCGACTAGAACATCTCAAACGCCACGAGCGATCGCACACAAAGGAGAAGCCGTTCGAGTGTCCGGACTGTGCGCGTTGCTTCGCTCGACGAGACCTTCTCCTCAGGCATCAGCAGAAACTACACATGACGACTACCCCTTCTTCTCGACCAAGAAATGCTCGGCGAGAAAGTACAGGTGCTGCAGGCGCTACCGCGAATCGTGTTCGCAAGAACTCGATTGTCAGCAACTCCAGCAACATGCGTCCACGAGCTAATACAATCAGTCATATCGACGGGGCCTCTCTCGGCCTAGTTAATGCTACAACCCCAGGCCCCGGAATACCGGGTCACTCTGGCCATACCTATCATCCAAGCATCGGTTCCAGTTCGGTGGGTTCCAACATGGACTATCGAGCGTTTCCTTCGACCCATCAGCCCCCAGTCAGCGGCCTCACAAAACTGGAGACGAGTGGATTGCCTATGGACATCTCAGGGAACCTACATACTGCTCCTGTATACGGCAGTTTCGACATGAACATCCCGGAAATGTTCATGGGCCATGGTAGCACCATTAATCCAGCCCAACTGCATTTTGGCAGCTCCCCACAAGGTTATGGGAACGACTCACCTTCTTCCCCGTACACTCGTGGTATTCACCATATGCCTCCTACTACTGATGCAATCATGGAGGACGAATTCTGCTTCGATTGGATGCATCCATTCGACCCATCCATGCCAATGGGTAAGAACAATGAATCTGCAATCGATGAATCCTCTCCATCGGCCATGAGTACAGGTAGTCAGAGCGGAATCAGCGAGGCCATGATGGATGGGTCAAACCAATTCTCAATTCCTTCAGCTGGCTGGCAGCACACTTTTCCGCCACATACAACGGCACCTTCGACCCATTTCGCTGATTACACCTCACCTACATTTAATGATCTAGGTATCCCACCGGACACCGTTTCTCCCAAGTCTCTGATGGCTCAGAACCCTTTTGTTGAAACATATGCGACTCCCCCGTCCATGACTTCAGTGGGCCAGCCCATGTTGGGTGGACATTCACAGAGTATGTTTTCATCCTCTATGGCAACAAGCGGAGAATCTCCTAATCCTCTCAACCTACCTTTCGCGAATAGTGCCCTACGAACTCGCCATTCCCCAGCCTCAACGGATACCTTTACAGACACCACACGACGGGCTCTATTAACCAGCATGGCGCAGCCGACAACCTTCAACCACCGCAAATACTCACAGCCAGCTACCGGAATGATTCAATGCCGCGACCTTTTCTCTCGTTTCTCACCCTTAAACCCAAACAGCCAGTTACCCAGCACTTCGGACATGCAACGGTACATCTCTGCCTACTTCACCTATTTCCACCCTCACCTTCCCTTCCTCCACGTTCCGACTCTCAACTTTCAAGCTCCCGAGTACACAAACAACTTAAGAATACCCAGCGGCCATCTTAACTTAAGCTCCACAGGCGTTTCGGGAGGCGGCGGCTGCCTAATTCTCTCAATGGCAGCTATTGGGGCCCTGTATGAATTCGATACAGCAGCATCTAAAGATCTTTTTGAAGCTGCCAAAAAGATGATTCAACTCTATCTTGAGGAACGTCGTAAGGCTGACATGTCGACTGCGGTTGGCCGATCGAGTGCCACGCGTGATAATTCAGTTCAAAATACTCCTCTTTGGCTTGTCCAGGCAATGCTACTCAACGTTATTTATGGCCACACCTCCGGTGACAAGACTTCTGCTGATATCGCAAGCACTCATTGTGCGGCGCTGGTTAGTCTTGCCCGTGCCGCTGGGCTGACGCACCATATAGATGCGAAGAATCTTCCACAAGATTACCTAACCGCTGGCTTGAGCAGCGATTCCGATTGTCTGGGTAATGACTCAAATGAATGGAGCCAAGGTCTCTTTGGTCACCCAAAGGAGAGGAAAGACTGGCTGGATTGGAAAATTGTCGAGGAACGCAAGCGAACACTTTACGCCATTTTTGGCGTGTCTTGCTTCCTAGTGTCTGCCTATAACCACGCACCGGCTCTGACCAACTCTGAGATTCGTCTTGATTTACCTTGCGAAGAAGACATTTGGGCTGCGGAGTCACCTCAGGCTTGGAAGAAAATGAGAGTAAACACAAATCCGAAGAAGATCGTTTCCTTCTCATCCGCACTGACTGTACTTTTGACTGCCGGTCGACGAGAGCAGCACCATGCAGAAGCGCTGGCTAGCGCTGTTCATTCTGAATATCCTAGGAGTAGCGATCTCAAACCGAGTTCTTTTGGTTGCTTGATGCTAATTTATGCTTTACATAATTACATCTGGGAAACTCGTCAGCGCCATATGGGCCGCAAGTGGACATCAAGGGAAACAGACGCGATGCAGGCTCATATCGAGCCAGCTTTGCGAGCATGGCAGACTGCATGGGCCAGCAATCCAGTCCACAGCTTAGAGCGACCAAACCCGTACGGAGCAGGCCCTCTCTCCGCTGACAGTATTCCACTGCTAGACCTCGCGTATATCAGGCTCTTTGTTAATCTCGGACGCTGCAATGAAGCTTTCTGGCAACGTGATTGGAATGCCATGGCTGATGAATTGGCACGTGGAACAGACATGGAAGACCCTTTTGATAGTATTTCTTCGGATGTCCTAGATCCCTCGATCACACAAGATCCTGCTCAGATGAGCATTCGACGTGACTCTGTAACGGACCTGGGGGTCGCACACCTCGCTATATCAAAAAATCCTACTCAGGAGCGTCCCAGCCAGACCTTGCTAGGAGTATATCGCCCAGGCCAGTCTAAACGCGAAAAGCTTTTGCGAAAAGCTGCCTTCTACGCTGCGGACTCGATCTCCATGTCTGACCGACTAGGCAATACATTTGCTGAATTTACCTGTCGAGAACTTCCCCTTCAAAGTGCAATATGTGCTTTTGATTGCGCCCAAGTGCTTGCAGAATGGATTACAACTGTTCAAGAGCGCGTCGGCCCTTACCTTGGTATCCTGGGTCGCGACGATATCGATATCACGCATGCCCTAAGCCTCAGGCTTCTCGAGGAAGAAGATTGTAAGCTACTAGAAAAGATCGGGGAAATTCTGGGCAGCATAGAGCAAAAAACACAGAAAGATATGCAAAGCAGTATCACTATGCCCAATGGTCCTCCTATGCAACGACGTACGATCGACGGGGGTTATGGTTCTAAGATTCTACTCGCCACAGCAAGTCTCCTTGATCGGGGTGCTGTGTGGCCAGGTATGTGCCCTCCTAGTTTTGCAAATTCGACCCGCCACGATTCCCACGGACTGACCTCTTCGGTAGTAATGAAACTTATGGCTAGGTCATTGGAGTCTCAGTCTATGCGCCTGAAGGAGCGCGCTGAAAGTTCGGCAGTGGGAACGATTTGACCCAAGAGCAAAAGATCCCGGCCTCGCTGTACGTACTTCGCCAACGTGCCACAACAACAGGTCCTTCCCTGTCGCTTTCTGCCTCAGTGTCACTCCATATCCGAGATCGTGCAAACACTTGTTACTCCGTAGCCCACCCCTCTAGCAGCTGTTCTTGCCGTTTTCCCCATCTCATCGTACTCGCTCGACGATTGCGGCCATTTGTGAAGTATTAACTTCCATCCCGATTTGAGCGTCCCCTGTGTTTATATATACGTGAATTCTTGGCCTCCCTTACGACCAGGCTCAAACTAAGAAGCCTAGGATGGAATAGGCGGCAGAACAACCCCGTTTAAAAAGTCGGCGCCTAATATCCAACAAAATATCCCGCGGGAATTGAATCTACCTTCACCATAGCTATCATACACTTGTGGAGTTGGAAGTCAGTATTTGTTGTTCTTTTTTATTATGATGATTTTGTTTGATTTTACCATGGCGACTGTTCAATTGTGGGCAAGTTTTGGTTACAATTTCTTTTGCATACTCGATTTGTATCACTTTACATGGATGCTATACACTGGTGTTGCGTGACTTGACAGACTGATTATGTGCCATGACTGTGTTTTCATCTTCCTCTGACGATGTTCTTTCTTTTGCTTTGCAACTGTTACTTGCATGCCATGCGTCCTACCTTACCTTGTTGTGAAAATCCCCCTACTTCTTGGATGTGCGATATAATTGTGCAAGAGAGCGTTGTCCCTTTTTTTTTTCGTTGGATGTACGTTGAATTGTGTCTATATGGTTCTCCCTCTGGGGATGATCGGGACTTTTGACATCAACCAGGCCGAGTTGAAGGGTATATGACGAGAGCCGGAGCAGGCTCATAAAACCCTGTTGCTCAACTTATGGATGTGATGTACCAGAGAGGGCCTTTGATATACTCATGTGCATAGATATCTATATAAAAGACGTGTACATAACGAATCCAATGTCATGAGATTCCCGCTGAACTCCCCACCTTTTCTCTTTCTTTTCTGCATTCCTTTGCTTATGATGCGAGGCTTCTAGTGTACACTCCATGTACAGTTAGGTAGTATATTATTATTATTATTTACTATAGGAAGGGCCAAGTAAGGTAATGAATGCACCATTAACTTTTTGCTTTTCTATTTTGGAATACTAGAAACAGGATATCTACAGGATATCTACAGAACAAGTCTCTCAAAGGTATACTTCCCAGCTGCTTTGCGACGCAGATAGCCAATCTCACGCTTACTCCTCTCCACAACCTTCCCAGTCGACTTATTGACCTTCGTCTTACTGACATCCGCCACAGCCTTGAGCGACAACGGAAGTAACTTCCCGCTCGCATCACCATCCCCATCACCGTGTTCGTCCTGCGCAGCGCCAAACACAAGTAAATCGGCGCCGTTGAGCTTCTCGTGCCGCACAGCCGCACTAGACGACAAGCCCGCGCCGACGCGCTCGTCCAATTCCTGCGCTCGATCATCTAGCCCCGTCGTAGCGGACACGCTCCGCACGTACCGGATATATTCGCGGAGGATTCCGGAGAGGAAGGTCGCTTCTTCGATGCCTGCGAGCGCCGCGGAGACCTCGGACTTCATTTCGGCGATGAGGGCGAGGTCGCGCGGCGTGGCGTCTGGGAGGTCTGTGGCGGAGATCCAGCCTGAGGGGCCGATGGCGTCGACGGAGGCGTTCAGGAGGTCGACTATGATGCGGAGGGGGAGCGGCGGGGTCGTCAAGTGCGGGGTTATTGGTGTTGGGGGGGTTTCGGTGAATCGGGAGGTGTGGCCGCCAGTTGCGAGGGATAGGCGAAGGTGGTGGATCATGGATATGAGTTCGGTTCTGGAGAGGGTGGAGCGGAGGGCGGAGGTGGTGGCTTGGTCGGGGTGGTCATAGAGCTTCAGGAGGGTGGTGTTGAGCCCTAGAAAGATGGTTTGGAGGGTTGCTGGAGGGGAGGGTGTGGGTGTTGGAATAATGGAGAGTTCGGTAGTTTCTTTTGGTATGCCATTAGGTGTGGGTGGTGGTGGTGGTGATGATTGTTTGTGATCTTCGCCGTTTGTCAGTGCCAGGGGAGCTTGTTCTTCTTCTTGTTCCTGTTCCACTGGCAAGGAGCAAGAACGCGCCATTGTGAGGAAAATTTTGAGGATCTGGGCGAGCTCGTCCGCGCTAAATGTCGCGGGTCCCTGTATGACAGATATCAGGCGATGTAAAGAAGGGTCTGAATCCTTGATGGCCTGGGTGAAGGAGCCAGTAGGTAACGGGGGGAGAACTCGGGGCTTGAAAGAACGTCGCATGGAAGCTTCGACATTGCCCGGGGACAGATATCCCAGCTGGATAAGCCATCCGCATGTCTGTTTTGGCCACAATTGTATAGAGAGGTGAATGGATGACGCGGCTGCTAGTTCGTCCTTGTTTGTAGCCTGGCCGTCTACCGAGAAAATCAACGACATCAAGAATAGAATCGTTTCCAAGTTGACACCCTGCCCTGGTGAGGGAAGAACACCAAAATAGGTTTGGACCGCACGGTCAAAGGCGCCGGCGTCCTTGGAAGCGGCGTATTCACGGAGATCCTTCGTGAATTGAGTCCACTTGTTGACATCTTCAGCCGAGGTGAGGCCCAAAGCACCCATCATATTTGAACGGTGTTTCTTCAACGCTCCATCCCACTGGGCGGCAGCTCCAATGCCACGCCCAATTGCGTCCACCAACAGGGACCGCTTTGCAGAGCCTGAAGAGCTCTGTGGTGTGGCTAGGTCGAACGCGAGCAAAGAATTGCCCTTAGCCGCGACTACGACATCAAGCTTTGCGAAATGGCTAATAAACGTGGTACGCGCCTTATCTTCGCCACCTGGGATATCTGTAGCTACAATGCTCCTCTGGATAGACTTGTATTGCGTATCATACAGCGCAACCATTGACTCCCCAGCTCCAATCACAGTTTGAGGAGATGTGCGCATTACTGATGAGAAATCTTCGTCATCAAGGATGAACTTCGAAGTGACCGTAGGACTGTACTGCGAGAGATCGAAACTGATAAACCCCTTGTTAAATGATAGGTTCAATCCAGCAGATCCAGAATGGAAATGCCAATGAAGACTTGACTGCTCAAATTTGACTGAGTTGTCGAGATCGGGGAGAGTGGCTGTAAGCAAGTGTCGCATGTTTTGGCTTTCATCAAGGCTTTTGCTCTGAGAAGAAGCAGCTGCAGGGATGGAGAACACCTGTACTTTAACGTCGCTTATCTTGACCCGTCCAGAGCCCGCGGGGGACGAAACAAGAAGCAGAATTGAAGGGCCCTCTCCCTCTGGGGTTGCCAAGTTCCCTAATGCAAGGGACACAAGATCCGGCCTTCTTTTCAACAAGGCCTTTTTCGCATCATCGAATTCAAGAAGGAAGGAGGTGTGTACCTCATGGGCTGGGCTACCTTTGCCAACCTCACTGTGCTTTATGCTCCATCGCTGACTTTCTAGGTTGGGGGGCAATCGTCGAACACGACCATCCCGATGGACAGCCAGGACATCAAATGGCTCTTTCTCCGTGTCCTCACCGGACACCGCAGGGACAACGCCGATGAAGACCGTCGGGCTATTTGAATCCCTCAAGGTGAAAGTCGAGGAAGAGATTGAAGGTACTGTCGAGCCATTTCCGCCGCTCTCCTCAAGGAAAGACTTGATTTCCTTCTTGGTAGCAACATATGTCTGCCTTCTCACACCTGATCCATTGGGAAGTTTTCTGCGCAACGAGCACGGCTGGCAAGAGAACGAGGATTTGGGGGGAACGGCGTAGGAGGTCACCAACTTCGGGGTTTGTATCTGGAAAGATGATTGATTTAGCACCTTAGTCCACTGGACATCGAGTAATCTCTGGGCATATACATTGTAAATATTCACAGCCTCGCCGTCGACCGCGACAGCCACCTCATATCTCTTGCGCTTTTTGGATTCAGCCAAACTATAGACTTCACCGATGTGAGTTTTGCCTGTGGAGGCGTGCAGAGGGCGGGGCAACTGCGCCAGCACAGACGGCGGCTGCAAATCCATGACAAAAGTATCTGGGAGCGAAGAAACAATTCGCAATGGTTTGAACTCTGGCCGCTGTAAGCCGGACGCAAAGCTCCTTCATGAAGAGAAAGAAATGCATTTTGGTTTCGCATCTCGAAAAATTTCCGGCATTACGATAGTCCGTTCCACGGCGCTAGCCCTTGTATAGACTAGCGCCATGCTATGCCGTATCGGGTCTAGTGTATAGTACGGTAAATGACGTACGGCAACGCTGCAGTCTGGCGTCTTGCAATACGCGCTGGTTCGCGTTCTCCGGCCGCCATCGTCAATTTCGTGTCTCGACTTCCTCTTAACTGCAGGGGAAATCAACCTCTTGACGGACCCGGGCTATCTCGGGCTGTTGATGCTATATTTACCCTTCTTGATACAGAAGCTTCTTGGATAACCTCATGTTTTACCTGCCTTTGCCTCACTCGCTCACCATCAGGCCATGAGTGTTTGCTCGCCAACAGGCACACCCGATAACCAATGGCCATGGAACAGGGAGAGCCACAGGCCATCCATCCTTTTTTCCGACGAGGTAACTATTTGCCCACTTTGGCCTTGAGCTGATTCACTCACTGCTTGCAGACTTTGCTGTAGCGACAAATTCGGTCCACAGAACACCTGTCAATGGCAACCTCCTTCACTCCAGTGCTCCGACATGTGGAAGTCAGGAAGCCTTAGAGGGACATGAGTCCCGTGGTAGCGATAGCCCCGGCATTGTATCCAGTACCTCATCTATCTCACTTACATGCCCCTCTGTCGATACGCTCGACCACGACCCCAATGCAGATCGAAGAAAGAGACGAAAGACGGACAACGGAGGTCTGGCGGAAACAGGCGCGTTGCCTTCCTTTGGTGAACCATTTCTCCCCGACTGCGGTGGTTTAAAGGGAACTGTATCTGCTGCGTCAAATAGCAAAACGCCTGAGCCACTCGAATGCAACACGCCGGACAATGCCTCCCGCGATCCGGGAGCTGAAGGCTCACTACAACAGCTCCCAAATGAGCTCGAAATTCCTATACATAGTGATTCCACTCCCCTGAGCGATCTGGATACGAAACGGAAAGTTGTCAAATTGAATCCTAATGGGAAGCTTCTGAGTTCCCCCATAGCGAACAAGTTCGGGGACGCAAAGAATAAGAAAAATATCAAACGCGGGAAGCAAGACCCACGCCAGCATGAGGGCTCCGGAAAGAAAGTTGTGATCATTAGATATGGGGATAAGGGGTCGATTAATTCTACAGGGAAGCTGATTGATGATATCATCAATGGCAGAACGAGGTATCCCTCTCCACCTTGTCCAATCACGCCCGTAGTCACTGTCACATCGGCACCAAAACAAGAGCAGCCAGCAAAACCCATGCACCCATTCTTCTTGAAGAAAGCTGCGCGCAAATCAGACACCTCCGCTCCACAGCTACAACCGCTAGGCCCTTCTACCACAGAAAGAGAGAAGTCGGAAGGCCAAGCATGCCCAGTTCCTACTTTCACCTCAAAATCCCCCTTGTCTTTCAGCCATTCTTTTACCAAAGTTCCTGAACCTGTACATCCGATTTGGCCCCCTCGAGACATTGCGCATGTACGAGATATCGACCAGGACACCAGCTTACGACATGAAGACCTGCAAAGTTCTCTCAGACTAGACCGCAGGAAGTCAAAGATGGCTACCATGCGAGTTTCCGATGACGAGAATGTTCTATCGACTGTTACAAGCGACGCGAGTGACCCTCGGACAATATTAAGAACACCGGAGAGGCTAGTCACGAGTGGGAGGGTGCTGCAGAATACAATGATCCACCAACTAGCCGAACAATCTCGCAAATCATCTCCAAACGGACCAGCTCTCAGTGAAAACTGTCATCCAGCTATCACGAAGCTCTACTCGTCTCTTCTGTCCTCAATGACTGCTTTTGACCGTGGGGAGTTTGACACGCAAACTTGGGGCCAGAAGTATGCCCCCAGCTGCGCGCAACAAGTTCTGTGTGTCACAAAGGAAGCTTTTATGCTCCGGGATTGGCTGAAACATCTGATTGTCTCGAGTATTGACACCGGTAAACCCTTAAAGGATAACGACAGGCTGAACCAAAAGGCTGATGAGAAGAGGCGCAAGCGACGCAAGAAAGCTGACAAGCTCGACGGGTTTATTGTCTCTAGTGGGGACGAGGCGTCTGAGATGGACGAAATTAGCGGTTCTGATGATGAATTAGCAGGCGATGTGACCGTTTCAAACAAGAGAACCGTAATTCGATCCGGCGACTTAACCTTCAATCTAAAATCAAGTGGTGAGAGAGGTCGTATGACCAATGCAATTCTTCTCAGCGGTCCTTCAGGATGCGGGAAAACGGCATCCGTCTATGCAGTCGCAAAAGAACTGGATTTCGAGATTTTCGAGATAAATACAAGCAGCCGCCGTAGCGCGAAGGACATTGTGGATCGAATTGGAGACATGACCCAAAATCACCTTGTTCATGGCATCAGTGCTAGTAAAGATACCTCCAGCAACCAGTCTCCTTTCCCGACCCCGCAAGGTGACGCTGTGGAAGATGGTAAGCAGAATAAGCTGATGGGGTTTTTCAAGTCCTTGCCTACAGCGACCCCTAAAAGCGGTGGTCGAGGGAAATCGAAAGTTTCTGCGAAAGAGACTGACACAAAGCGGACCCCAAATCAGAAACAGTCTCTAATACTTCTAGAAGAGGCCGACATTCTCTTTGAAGAAGACAAGCAGTTTTGGTCAGGAGTGTTGACTCTTATTAGTCAATCCAAACGTCCGATCATCATAACATGTAATGATGAAAATCTTATTCCTCTGGATGATATCTCTTTCCATGCCATCCTACGATATCGTACACCTCCGCAAAGTCTAGCTGTCGACTACCTACTCCTACTGGCTGCAAATGAAGGCCATATACTTAAACGAAGAGCGCTGGAGAAGCTCTATGCGAGCACAGGTAATGACCTCCGGAGATCTATCATGGAATTGAATTTCTGGTGTCAGATAGCAGTTGGGAGTGAGAAATCTGCTCTTGACTGGATGATTGACAGATGGCCACGAGGCGCAGATCATGATGAAGACGGAAACCCACTGCGGGTGCTTAGTATCGATACTTACCAGGAGTACATGGGCTGGTTCAGTCGTGATGCGTTGGTGAGTCGCGGCTTGGACAACGAGATCGAGGTTCAAAGGGAGTCACTCGACTGGTGGCAGATCAGCTTGCAAGACTCGGAAAGCATGGAGGATCCTCAGCCTCATTCGTGGTCCAAGCCGAGTCCGGATCCTTCGAAGCTCGAGCTACTCGATAGCCTACGCTGTCAGGCTGACTTTACGGAGATGAGAAGTGTACTTGATGTCTTGTCCGCTGGCTGCTCCCCGGACGTTAAAATGGTATGTTTTTTGTGTATGTCAAGCTCCTTGGAATAAGAAAATAACCGCTGTAGGACACCATTGACACCTCTATTCCTCCTATGCCTGAGAAACAAAGACCAAACTATATCGAAGGCTATCAGGTATTGAACGCCACGCACAAACCTGATTACACAGAGCTGTCTGTTGAAATCGGTTGTGCCTATAAAATTATACTCGGAAGCGTTTTCCCACACGAATATGAGCTAGATGCGGAAGTCAAACAGGCTGAGAAGTTGCTGATGGCCACTTTCAAAGCTAAACCGGATAATTCGCAACGAGCTGAGCTAGTTGGAGCCCTAATGCCTATCGTGAAGGCAGATTCCGCGTTCAGCCAAACGAGCGGACGTGCAGAGCCAATATGCGAACATGGCTTCCAATGCATTGCAGAAGATATAATTCCTTATGTGCGTGCGATAATCACCTTCGATCTGCGTCTCGAACAATATCGACTAGAGCTCAGTGGGCTTCCTCCTGGGAACGCAAAGGGCACAAAACGGATCCGAACCACACGAGCTAGTCGGGCAGCGCTTGAGGGTGGCAGTAAGGCGGAGACCCGGAAGGAGAGGTGGTTTTCTCCCCATGTGAACCCGTCTCAGATTCTGGCCACAGGCAAGAAGGAGTGGCAGGATCTCCTCGTCCAGGAAGGCCATTTCAATGTGCCTCCGGTTGGTAGCCAGCGGACGTGGGAGGAGAGTGAGCCCGTAACAGAGGGCTCGACGGAGGAATAGTTGCTAGACTACTATTATGGTATTATTATTATTATTATTATTATGATCTGTACCGTATATACGAGCGACCATGTGTTAAAAATCAACGTTTTGCAATCTAATCCCAGGTACTAGTAGTAGTAAAAGAAGTAGAAATCAAGCTAAGGTTCGACTAGTTGGCGGCGGCGCCTGCGGTGAAAACCACAGCAATGATTAAATCATCGCCCTCGACTCTCGCGTTTGCCTCATTCTTATCATCGCATGGAAAGCAGGCTTTTCTTTTTCCCCCGTTGTCGTGTCCTCTCCCCTTTTTCCTCTAATTCCTAATATAATAATTGTGGTCTAAACTCCTCCTAAACGAAACTGAATTCTCTCGCGCTGGAGCTTCTGGACAATCAGTAGAGCTGCTGCCTGTGTTGTTGATCCCCCGACTGAACTGATCTGCTCCGACCGAACTCCGCCTTTCCCCCCCCCCTCAGTCACTTCGCATCTTCAATCGTCCTTCATGTCCTTGTTTGGCACATCGCCAGACGATTTCCCAGCGGCTAATTCAGCTCAAAGGTCCAAGTCTTCTCTCTTTGCCGACGAGCACTCGATCGGTGCAGGTAGTGCCAATTTTGGCTCCTCCTCCTTATTCGCTGATGACGACGGCCTGAACGCCGGCTCGCCTTGGGGTAGCAACACCACCAAGCGGACGTCCAAGCAGCAGCTTGTCAGGACTCTGCTCCCCGACACAGATGTTCCCGAGAGCTATATTGATGCGTATGATCTGGTTCTGAGTGTGGGGGACAGAGTTGGCTCTGGTGCTAGTCTGACATCTGTCCGCGAACTGCTATCTGGTAGCGGACTTACGGCTACGGACCAGGCGAAGATCCTCAACCTTGTTATCTCGGGGGATATCGATCGGTCAAATGGGCTGGGTCGTGGCGAGTTTAACGTGTTGCTCGCTTTGATCGGACTTGCGCAGGAAGGCGAAGACCTGACGTTTGATACGGTGGACGACCGGCGTAAGAGTATGATATCGCAACCTACCTTGGTACCCTTGTTCGCGTGAGTGCGGGAATTCATCGAATGCTGATTGTGAGCCACAGAATTACCGGTCCCGAAAAGTTCGTACTTGGATTCGTTGCGCGCGAAGCAAGACACTAGTATGTCTGCTCCTTCAACCCAACGCCCGACCACGCCACCTCCTCCCTCTCATCCCGTACAAGAACCGAGCTCCGTGCAATCGCGCCGATCCGGTCGCGGCTCAATAAGTGGCCTTGAATCCGACCCGTGGGGTAGCCCACAACTACACCGTGGCCATTCTCATGCACAAAACGAACCTGAACACGGAGCATTGAACGGTTATGGAAGCGTGCGGTCGGCGACTAACGCCTGGTCCAGCAGCAAGGCTAGCGGAGGAGGCAATGCAAATGAACGGCCCAATACTGCCAGCACAAACGGTCGAACCGACGCACCTGTCTCTTCTGCCGGCTCGGGGTTTGGGTGGGGAGAAAGCCTCGGACATACATCAGATGGTGGTGGTCTTGGGGGACCAGTACAGGCCGGGCTTGGAGGTGAATTTGGTCAGCAAGGGAACGACCCCAATGAGCCAAATTCCCGCCGTCGCTCACTGGGAATTGGCCGGGTTACAAGTCCACAGGTCAAAGAAGTACTAACTGTGACGCTTTTGCCAGAGAAAGAAGGAATGTTCATGTTTCAGCACCGCAATTACGAAGTGAAATCAGCTCGACGAGGCAGTACGGTTGTTCGACGATATAGTGACTTTGTCTGGCTTCTTGATTGTCTTCACAAGCGATACCCGTTTCGCCAGTTGCCCCTACTACCCCCGAAAAGGATTGCAGGTATGTCCAAACAAAGGCTTGTTACAAGCTCTCCTCTTAAGATTACTCACCTATTTTTTAAGTAAATGGCACTCACCTAGCAGCGGATTCAAATTCCTTCCTCGAAAAGCGCCGTCGCGGACTTGTCCGATTTACCAACTCCCTTGTTCAACATCCGGTTCTCAATCAGGAGCAGCTTGTGGTTATGTTTTTGACCGTTCCTACAGTATGTGCACCTTCTCCTGGAAGAATTCCGATGAGGCTGACGGTGGTGTAGGAGCTTTCGGTTTGGCGTAAGCAAGCGACGATATCGGTTCAAGATGAATTTACCGGCCGATCCCTTCCCCCAGATCTCGAGGACTCACTGCCGTCTACTTTAACAGAAACATTCGACACGGTTAGAGCTGGAGTCAAGCGATCCGCCGAAGTCTACATTAACCTATGCACGCTTCTTGAAAGGCTAGCTAAGCGGAACGAGGGTCTTGCTGCCGATCATTTGCGTTTTTCTCTGGCCCTGCAATCGCTGACAGAGGTGACGCGTGATACATATGCTATAGATACCAATGACGTGCCTTTGCTAAATGAAGGCATTCAAGCCACAGCGAGGCATTTTTCTGCTAGTCAAAGTTTGCTGGAAGACGAGGCGCATGCGTGGGAGGACGGTGTGCTCGAGGACCTGAAACGGCAGCGCGATTGCCTCGTCGGCGTACGGGAGATGTTTGACCGACGTGACCGATACGCGCGCAACAACATCCCCCAGTTGGAGCGGCGAATCGAGAGCAACGAGCGAAAACTGCAAGATCTACGGGCCCGACCCCAGGGGACTGTCAAGCCTGGGGAAATTGAGAAGGTGGAGGAGTCGATTTTCAAGGTATGCTCCTATTTCCTCCTGGATTCGAGGTGAACGTTCAAGCGTTTGGAAAAGTATAGCTAATGTTACCTTTTGCTTTTTCTCTTTTTGCGTTTTTTTGTAGGACAAGGAATCGATCGTGCAGCAACACGCACGAGGCGTGTTCATTAAAGAGTGCATCCGCGACGAACTAGCCTATTTCCAACAGAGCCAATATCACATCAGCCGGCTTCATCAGGACTGGAGCCAGGAGCGGGTGAAATACTCGGAGCTGCAGGCTGACAATTGGCGGTCACTGAGCGACCAGGTAGAGGCGATGCCTTTGGGGGAGTCGTAGGGATGGGATGGTCGGGAATCCATGATGGCACTCTGTGCTGTGACGTTTGATTGAGGGACTTGATGAGTTTTTGATATTGCTTTTTTTTTTGTGGTTTTTTACCTACTAAAGTTATTTGCGGTCTGAGATAATTTTTACCTTTGGTGCTGGCTGAATGTGCAGTCGCCAGTTGCCCTGTGTTGCCTTTTTTGCTCTGCTGCTGTTCGGTACTGTGTATGTTCTGGCTGTTTGTTTTTGGATTTTTGTTCTGGCCTCTTGCCCCAGGATGATCTTTTGACAGAGAATCGGGCCGCTTTAGGAGAGAATCAATCATTTACTCCAACCTATTAGAAGTCAGTAGATGCCTACGTATCTAGGTATCTAGGTAGCATTGCTCTGTCTCTACTCCTGCTCGTAACTGGTGGTAATAGTACCGAGTTGAGTACTCAATTCGGATGAGCGTAAGATACCGTACTGCGTAAATTCGCGAAGCGGGCGCCCCACCAGAAGCGGGTCCAGGTTGGGGTAGTTGACCAGTGAGAATGCGACCTGGCCCTTGGCAGCCTTGCAAGGCTGGGCAAAACTTGGCCAAATTTGAATCTTGATAACATTCAAGTTACCTACAGGTACGGGATACAGGTATACAACAAGTACGACTTACTAGTAGTAAGTACTAGTAGTACTACGAGTACTAGTGGTGGATTGTAGAGTTGTATGGAGAGAAGGATGAGAATGTACTAGGTTGTATGTGATATAGATAGTAATAGGAATCAACGCGAATGATATGTCCAGTTGATCTGTAGTGTAGCATGCATGGGATGGCCATGTGGTGCTCGTCTCAGCTGTCAGGATGCACGAGCGGCAGCTGAACTTGATTCGGTCGAGTGCTAACAGTAGGTAGTGATAATACTAGTAATACTCCTAATGTTGATACTATATACTACACCATTTACTGGAGAATCTACTTAAATTCTCCAGTTATAATTAATGGCATTCCGCCAAGCCACGTACAAATGCGAGCGACCGTGGGCCTACGAGTAAGTCCCGCTGCATCTTCCAAACCTTCATCTCCTCTCCTCTCCTCTCCTCTCCTCCTCCTCCTCCAAGTCTTTCCTCCTCTTCCTCCCACGGCCCTAAAATAAGCAATCCCGCCTCTTAGTGCATCCTATTCGCCAGTCTCTCTCGCCATGCTCCTCTACAACTGGGTCTGGCGCATCCTCCTTGTCTTGGTCCCTTCGTAAATTTTCGGATCGGCCGATGCTGCCGAGACTCTCGTTCTTGTCTCTTCGTCTACTGTCGTCTCTCTTGATTCCTCTTGTCTTTTCTTGTCCTGTCCTCTATTCCTGTTCCTCTCCCTCTCTGTCTTCTCTGAGCCGAAGTCTCACCTCAGAATTACGTACTGCGACAACTCCCCTTTCGGCTTCCAGGTTCAGTTGCTAAACTTCCGCATCTGGTAAGCTTTTGCTCCCCTCCTTCCCTCCCTCTCTCTCTCTCTCTCTGTTTTGGTCTCGGTCTCTCCATTTAACCTCTTCGCCCTCTCAACTTCTATGCGCTACTTAGTTAATTTGATCTATTCAGTAGATATTATTCTCCCGAGAGTCCTCTCCCCCCTCTCCTGTCGCTTTTCGCCTACTTGCCCTCTTCCATCTGCGATCAAGGCATGCCCTTGGTTTCGTGGTGATTTTCTCTTTTGCAACTGTGATGAACCGGCTGGTACCGGGGTTCTGGCTGTTGAGAACATTATCTGGAGGGTTTCCGCGAAAAATATAGGTAATCTGCACGGCTGCTGAATGGTCCAATCTGCGTCATCATGGCCTGGGATCACTTGGATATCGACAAGCCTCACTTGGCATACATGATCCTCGGTGGCTTCACCGGCCTGTTTATGCTTTGCTCTCTCTTCGTCAAGGAAAAGCTCTATATCGGTGAGGCCTCTGTTGCCACCATCTGCGGGATCATTTTTGGGCCTCATGCCGCAAATCTCTTCAACCCACTCGAGTGGGGGAATGTCGACAAAATTACTCTCGAGTGCTCTCGGATCGTACTGGTGGTCCAGTGTTTTGCGGTCGGCGTCGAACTGCCCAAAGCATACATGGAACGTCATTGGAAATCTGTCACCCTTCTCCTCGTCCCAGTCATGACCTGGGGCTGGTTGGTTACCAGTTTGTTTATCTGGTGGATGATTAAGCCGCTCACCTGGCTGGAGAGTCTCGTCTGTGCCGCGTGCGTCACCGCCACCGATCCTGTCCTGGCCTCCTCAGTCGTCGGTAAAGGTAAATTCGCCAAGCGGGTTCCCAAGCACTTGCGAGATGTTTTATCTGCCGAGTCAGGCTGCAACGATGGCATGGCCTTCCCCTTCATCTACCTATCCTACTACATCTTACACTATCGTCCAGATACGAACGAAGTCGCACTACATTGGTTCTGCATTACTATCCTGTACGAGTGTGTGTTCGGTGCTATCTATGGTTTCACCATTGGATACCTTGCGCGTCATGCTATCAAACTCGCCGAGCGAAAACAGCTTATTGATCGAGAGAGCTTTCTAGTCTTTTACTTCGTTCTCGCCCTATTCTGTGCCGGTTCGGGTAGTCTCTTGGGTATGGACGATCTCTTGATCGGATTTGCCGCAGGTGTTGGCTTCAGCAATGACGGCTGGTTTACAGAGAAGACCGAAGAGTCTCACGTTTCTAACGTCATCGATCTCCTACTCAATCTGGCCTACTTTGTGTACCTAGGAGCCATTGTCCCGTGGGAAGATTTCAACAACGCGTCTCTTGGCTTGGATGCCTGGAGACTCGTAGTAATCGCCATTTTAGTCATCTTCTTCCGTCGTATCCCAATCATGTTACTTCTCAAACCCATTATCCCCGACGTCAAAACATGGCGCGAGGCGCTCTTCGCAGGTCATTTCGGCCCAATTGGCGTCGGCGCCATCTTTGCCTGTATCCTAGCCAGAGCTGAATTGGAGAACGGAAGTACTCAGCCTGTCACCGAATCGGAACTTCCGCAACCTAATACGCATAACTACTACATTGTGCAGATAATTTGGCCACTCACTACATTCATGGTAATTTCATCCATCATAGTCCATGGCTCATCAATTGCAGTTTTCACTCTAGGAAAACGCATTAATACCCTGTCGATCACCCTATCTTACACTACTGCTAACGAAGATGGTCCGTCTTGGATGAACCGTCTTCCTCGGGTGCAATCATTGGCCAAGGGGTCTATGTCTTTCAGGAAACCTGACGAGTTGGATTCCTCTTCCAATGAGCCAGAGTATCCTCCTGGTACCCTACCCCCAATTGGTGTTCCTGGAAACTTTCTGCGTAGGGTTCAAGAAGACGAAACAGGGTCCCCAAATATCAAGGTTACCAACAGAAGAACTCGCAGACGCCGCCGAAAGGATGACGGGGCTGGTGGTCCGATTAGTCAATCTGCCATTGCACCTCAGCGCCCATCAGAGGTGGACTCTTTAGATGCTGAGAAGGCACTACGCGAAAGCGCATCAACCCCGTCCCCTCCGGCCCATCACGAGACTACAGTGAATGTTTATCTTGAAGGTACCAACTTGATATTCGAGGATAAAGATGGCAATGTCCTCAAGACAGACGACATCAGCGACAAATCACCGGAAGATCGGCAGCTCCACTTGGAGAATGAACGCTCTAAGCTCAAACAGCATCTTGACAAATTGCTGAAGCCCGAAAGTCACAAACATGAGCCGACTGAAGAGCAACCGGAAGAGACGTCAGGCCAAAAAGCCGTTGAAAAGCCTCGCGGGCTATTCGGTCGCTGGTTCGGACTGGGCAAGGAACGAGCTGAGGGAACTGAGACGGCTAGCGATCAAGAGGTCCCCGAAAAGCCGGTTTCCAAACCTGCTAAGGGCAAGGGTCGTTCAGCTCACGCATATCAGTTTGGAAACACCATCATCGTTGAAGACGAGGATGGAGAAGTCATCAAGAAGTACTCCATTCCTTCAAATGATAAGGACGAGACTAACGATCCCGTTCGACGCGGATTAACTCGCATGGGGACATGGTTTGGAATGGAGGATGAAGGCGAAACATCAGGGCCTGCCAAGAAGGCAGTGGAAGACGAATGGTTGGCAGATGACGGTCTTCGATTTACCCTGGCAAACGATGATGAAGTGAGCAAGCGAGGCGTTAAGCACAAGGGTCGGAGAATGAACAAGCAAGAATTTGCTCAGCAAATCCGTAATCTTGGCCCCAGAGCTCGTCAAAATGTGGTAGAGGAAACAGATGTCCCGGAGCATGTCAAGGATGTCGCTCGTGAGGAGGCTCGAGAGGCGGAAAGGCAGGAACGCCGCAAATCAGTTCCCGAAATTTCTGGTGAGATTCCTAGTCATGCCTGCGCTGAAGACTCGGGCTCCGAAACCAACCTTAGCGAAGATGAAGAGGAAGAAGAATCATCGGGGACTCAAACCCCTGGCCGGTCTGTTGCAGCCTCTTTGGCAAGGTTTACTCAAGGAACTGCCGCTGAAGAACGGCGCAGCAATCTCAGGCCCTCGGCTTCTCCTCCTCGGATTAGTCCTCGAGTACGAAGGGATTCCGAAGACGATGGTACGGAGCGCGTTCCGCCCTCTCAGCTCCGCGAGGCAGCTGGTCTCCTTCGCCCGCCACAAGAGGATGATTTGGACGATGCTGGAGAAACGCCAGCTGAACGTCGACGTCGTCTGGCTGCTCTTGGTGAATTAAATGACTCTGGTGATTCAGACGATCCGGATGCTCCTGTTGAGGATTCCGACAGCGAGGAGAATAGCGACATGCTTCAGGTTCCAGGCAAGATTCAATTCGCGGACGGAACCAAACTGTCGGGTGGGAATACCTATGACCGAGAGGGCAATGGCTCGAGTTCACGAAGATCTCATCGCAGTCGACGTTCAAGGATTTCATGGGGAGGCGAAAACCGTGAAAATTAAGCCAAAAAAACCAACTACACCCAAGTATTAAAGATATTTAATAGGGGGTTGAAAGGGGAAAGAGAAAAAGGGGGGGGAAAGACCCAACCGCCCAGCGGGGCAAGAGAAACCACACAACTTGAGCGGTGAATCGGCGTTGTGTTGTACAAATCCAATAATTATTAACTATTGTTGGCTTGACTGCTCTCTAGCAATTGTGCTGCCAAAACAAGGATGAGGCAGGGGTTAGAGCTTGTTTCCATACCTCTTGATCAGTGTTTTGGATCAAGTGCCTTGTGCATACTTATTATTCTTCTTGATGCTGTGTATAGAGCTTTATTTGCCTTAGTTTAGATACCTGTTGCATTGCCTGTGCTATCATATCCATCGTTCCTTGATAGTATCGAGTGTCTCTTTATAATAACAAAGTTCACCCACCTCATGGCATAATTTTTCTTGTATTCTGTAGTATAGATTACTATTTACTTATTACTTATAGGCACCCGAGCCCTATAGTATTCGGTTTCCCTCTCTCATCTCCCCAGTTCTCAGTCTTATTTCAGACAGATTACGTTGCTTGATCAAGCATTACTGATATATTCAAAAGGTACTCTCCCTGAAAAATGAGAGAGAGAGAGAGATCCATCTCCCCGTTGCGCAGGAGATGCTCCCCCACGATTTCCCCGATATACTTATTGAGTCTGGATATACCTGAGGAACGGTAAGAGATATAGCTGTTTTACTACTGCTCTAATCTGGAACTGCATTCTAAGGTAGATAAATAAATGTATTGTATTGTGTGTACTGTATCACCATGCATCATTAAGAAGAAAATCACAAGAAGGGTAAAATATATCAAGAAGAGAAGTTTATTCAGAAAGAATAAGTAAAAGGAAGATGATGAAGAGAAGACAAATTGCCACGCTAATGAGTTTGTTTGCTGATTTTTTTCCGACCCCGTATTCTCAACGCCAAACACCAAAGAAATGAACCTGAGGCTAATCGAGGATGCGAATGGGAGGAAGAGGATCGAAGAGAAAGTAGAAAAAAGAGAAAAAGAAAGAGTAAAAGGGTGGGTTACTTCGAAACGGAGGGGTATCTCAAGTAACAAAACGGGATTTATCTCCATGCTTTTCCAGATTCTTGGCTCGTTCATTTTATCATAGACTGCGATAATCACAAGACGCCGCCCGGAAGGTTGATCTGGGCTTGTCGTGCTTCAAAGCCAGCGCTATTTGGCACGGGCCCTATTCCACTTGGGTAGGCAGCGTTTTCGATAGGGTGGAGCTGCTTTCGAAGCATAAACATCGGCTTGCGTCCTTCCTTCTCCAGCTGCTTGAACAGGATGAGCGGTCGCTCTTCCAGTCCAAGACACCGTTCTTGGTCTCCGTACACAATATAAAGCGCATACTGCTTCCAATCGGCATTGATGTTGTACTTTTTGAGAGCAGCTGGGAGGACTTTATGGCACGGATCGTCCATGGAAACTCGGAAAGACTTGAAAATCTCCACACTTGGTGGGTCACCGTTGCCTGCTCGGGATTCGGATCGCGAGGGAATGTCAGGGCGTGTGGCTTGCGTCGGAGTAGGGTTCAGGCGGTCAGGTCTAGACTGTGGTTGAAGGGTATCGTCATGATGGTCGTGGTGGGTGCGGCTGTTGCTGGAGCTCGGTTGAGTGTACGCCCGGGATGCCAAAGTCTGAGGAGCATTGTAAAGATTGCCAGGAGAAGTAGGAGAAGGCATGCCTGGTGACAACTGTGACTTTCCATTCATGCCGCTTAAATGCGACGATGCAGCAACTGCTGCAGCCGACGGGTCGAGCGACCCGCCGTCATTGTATGCCCGGCTCTCGTGGATCGAAGGAGGAATATAAGTTGGAGAATTGTTTTTCGGCGTGGTTCCACCGTGAACCCGCTTGGAGAATGTTCGCGAAATAATGGACCCCGAGCGGTCTAGGATGGTAATCCCAGCCGGTGATGCGAGTGATTGCCCAGTTAGTGTTTGACCCGACAGTGTACTGTCGTAGTATCCATCTGAAGTTGGGATGGCTGTGGGAGGGGGCAGCGGCTGTGAACGGTCTTTTGCCATCTTAAACACAGGCAAGAGTTCTTCTCTTAGCCGACGGTAGTCTTCTGCTACACGCCGTAGTTCAGCTTCCACACTGACTATTCGCTCGTCTCTTAGTCGGATAGACTGGATTAGTCGAGCAACATCCTCTTGAGTCGCGTTTTCATTCATGCTTTGATCCGCAGCTGTACGGAGTTAGAGATTAAAAAACAAGGAAAGACGGAAAGAAGAGGAAATAGCGGACGAGAATAAAACAAGGAGCGAGGAAACATACAAAGTGGGATGTAGTGGTCAGCATCGAGAGGGATATCCTGCTTCACTTTCGTCTCGTATACACTCTTCAGTATTGTGAGTCGGTGGCCCACACTCGCGATTCCCATTTCCTTCAATTCATCGTGCCTTAATGCAATCAGTGCTTCGCCGACGATGCCGTTTTCTGTAGTTCATGAATCGCGGATAGCGTTAGCAATGTACTAGTTCCCCTGGTAGCTCGGCTTACCTATGAATGCTGCACAATACTGGCGGAGACCCAGCGAGGCGACAAAGCTGGCACATTCTTCGGCACTCCATTCAGTGATGATGGTCCTTGGCGATTTCGGGTTCTCTTCTGTACGGGGAAAGGTAGGAGTCGGCTCTGCTGATGGGAACTCCGAGTCTGAGCCAGATCCCTCTGAATCAGTGGCCAGATGCGGCGACGTGATTACGCTGCGTTCATACTCATCGTCTGCATCGGAGTCTGCATGGTAAGAAGTATGAAGAGACATGGCGATTGGAAAGGTCCAAGGAATCGATAACGACGCCCACGGGGGAGAAAGACTGTAGGTGGACGTCGTTCGGCTAGGGTCGGCAGGGAGCCACAGTGGATATTCAGGTAGAGACGAACAGTGGTGAATTCAAGAGCGCAATAAAAGAGGGAGCCAGATCATTCACAGGGCTTCAAAAAAAGACTAGCTGCAAGGTGTGGAAGAACAGCGTCAGCCAAGCAGACATGCCACACGGAGAGGATGGCTGGCGGCTATGGGAGACGACGAACGAACACTCGAGGAGAATGGAGGGAAGGTTCTCGAGGGCCGGAGAAAGACTCAAGAGACGGAGACGGGACCCGCAGGCGGTTCAGAAATAAAATCGCAATCCGAGAACACAGGGAAATGGACGGAAGACGGGGATGCGATTGCTTTGTTAGCGCCAGGGAGAAGAACAGCGAGGAAACCGTGAGAGCGGGGAAAGCTCAGGCAACTTTGAGGGGAGAAGGGGGGGTTGTCGACGGGCGTCAAGTGGGAGGAAAACCGGCGATAACCAGACGGAAGACGCTGGTATGATGGACTTGGACAGCAGGACGAGAGAAAGGCGTCGAGAATGACGGACTGCAGTCGGAGAAGATGAGAAGACGAGGAGATGAAGTGATGATGTTTGGGCTGCTGTTCGCTCGACTGAAGCGCTGCTAAAGTTGGATCGCCGCACGTGATGCCGGGCTGGTCTGGACTCAGTTCTCGAGCAGCATCTCCAGCGCCAACAACAGGATTCTGGCGCGCTATTAATACGGAAGGACGGGGGATGAGCTTAATTGTCTTTGCTGCCTGTCTTTCCCCTTATCCACCTCAATTCGATGCCTGTGCGCCGCGGTTTAACAGAGCCATGGTTCCTTGCATCTACCAGCCAAGAGAGTCTCGTAAGGGACAAGGCGCTGTTCTACATCCAGTGACTATTCGATTATTCGAGGATTCCAGGCGGATTCCTGTTGTTACGATTGTTCGCTACTTTTCGACTCTGCTCAAGAAAAAGAAAGGCAAAGAGAGAAAAGAAAAGACAGGAAGAAATAATAGGGGAAGATCCCCTGCACTAAACTTGTCTATAGTCGGACTAACGAGCCCAGAGTCCAGACTATTATTATTGAACACGCATCCCAACTAGTTGCAACTTGCAAGTAGTGTGGTCTTTGATGCAGAGACAATCCGCATTTGAATGGTGAATGGACAGACACTGGCGAGTTTATTATTAGGCTATGTCCAGGACGAATGCTGTCAAAGTCCAATAGTGCCGGAGTGTTTACTTCTTTGGCGATTTAGTGGTAGCGAATACTCCGCTGTCATGACCCTGAGCGCGAGAACTTCACATGGTGTGTTTATTCTCTCGCCCACAGTCGTATATGACTATATGGCTGTGTACGGAGGAAGATGTCGCTTGGAATCGAGGTTACGAATCCTTTGACTTCAACACGTCAGCCCAAAGCCAACAAACAGCCCCTTGAAAAGCTCAAAAAAGCCCCCCAGCCATCAGAATGCTTACTATCCATCTGCCGCCTCGATTGACTTTGCTTGTCCTTACTCGATGAGTCGAGAGACAGGTTGCATTAGCCCGTGGCTGTGCGAACGGTCCCCTCCAAGGAAGTCTTGACTCTTGAGTCGTTGGCTGTTGACACTGGCCAAAAGCAGGTCTTCCGTCTCCTACATAAAGCTCGAAAGTCATCCATCCCCTTACGAGGTGATTCCATTATTATCTGTGGGGAGATGGATTTCCGGCGCCTATGCATGCATAATCACGTCCACCTCTTGCACTCTCCTCGCTAGTCTCCTCCTTTGCTAGCCATGTACTCCGGAGTCGTGAGTAGCTATGTAAGATGTGGCCGGTTATTTATTCTTCGCAGCTTGGGCCTATGCATCCCCACTCCGGCGCAATTGTTGCATCTGGTGCTACTGGAAGCGCCCGCTGTGGATGGCGCTATTATTAACCTGCGCGTGTTTACAGAGAAGTTTTGGTCTTGGAAGTCGGCAACAAGCCAGAAATTTTCAAGCTGTAATATCATGAATTGTACTGAGGTTCTCATCTGTAGAGTCGAGTCTAGTATATCTACAGCACACAACCAGTATGGCTACTGGGATATAAACCTAGATGGAGATAATGCGAGCATAACACAACTGCAATAATAATTTAACCTTATCAATATTAGTTCTAGGATGAGTATTATTATTAAAGTGCATGCATTTGTATTCTGTATTCTATATTCTAAGCACATAATGAACACTGCAAAGCGCGCGTCGAAGCAACACTGAGAGCAAAGCTTCAACTCCCCGCCACATCCTCTTCTTCCCAGACTTCTACTACCACCTCTACTTCTACTCACATCCTCCCTGTTCGTAATCTCTAGTATCATCCATTTTCATCCTCAACTCTCAGCCCTGTTTATCCTCTTGTTCCGTGCATTGGCATCAATAGCTCTGCGTCGCATGCGGACGATCCCTTCTTCCGCTCTTTTTTTCCCCGAGCGCCTCATCCAAACGACCGATTCGATCGCGCTGAACACTTCATCGCTGCCTCCTGATCTTCTACAATTACGTCTTCCCAGGTGCGTCCGTCTGCTTCCTCTACTGGCTTTCACAACTTCTGCTAATCCCGTCTCCAGCGACCCAGTTAGCGACCAACGGCTTCCCAGTCGCGATCGCAAGAACCGATCCCGCAAGCTTCTCCCTACTCTCTTCTAGACAATAAAACAACAAGACGACAAGACGACAAGAGGACAGGAACTGCGGCTTAGTATACACTACTCTACAAGTGCACTGTACTCATTCCGACCCATCACCGTCCGTCCCTCACCCGGTACCAAGCCAACCAACACCCCCTCCTCCTCCTCCTCCTCCTCCCAACCAAACCAAAAAAAGGTCCAAGAAGCAGAGAAGAATAGAAACAATGCCAACATCCTCAACCACCTCCCCATCCACCCATCCCTCCGCCGCCGAAACCCTCGAATCCGACCTCCTCGCCCATCTAGCCTCCACCTCCACCCTCGAAGACCTCCACGCCACCCTCCTATGCTCCCTCCAACGTCTCGGCTGGACAGACAAAATCCGCCGCCTAGCCCTCGAGCTCCTCCGCGCCGGCCGCTGCGACCGCTTCGACGAGGTCGTCGCCGCCGTGGTCGCCTCAGCGGAGGGCAGGAAACACCCCGTCTTCGATGTGGCTGGCTCCGACGACGATAGCGGCGCAGAGCCGGACGGCGGGTACTTCTCTGCTCTGGAGAACGTGGACGTGCGCATCCCGGAGTCGGTAGTAGAGCAGGGCGTTCGGGCGATCAAGGATGCGTTGAGGGAGATGGTGATTCTAGAAGATGATATAGATGGGAGTAACACGACGAACACCGCTGGGGGCGATTCAGCGACTCAGGGAGACAAAGCGCTGCATAATGGTGATTCAAGTCCTGCTAAAAAGGAGAAGAAGACGAAACCGGGGAAGCAGGTCAAGTGAGATCGGAGTTGGGACTGGAGTTGGAGTTGGAGTTGGGATACAGAGCGTATGAGATACTTACACCATGGTATCTACTGACACCTTCATATCCCATCCCCAACCACAGGAAGCCTTTTTGCATGTCGTTTTTCGTTCCTCTTTCATCTCTCTTATTATCGACCGGTGAGTCAACAGGTTCTATTTTCGGCGTTGAACTGGACAAGGAATGGTGTTTGATAGGGAGGCCAATTTAGCAAGTCGCATTTTTTTTTCTGCAGGCTTTGAATGTAATTAATCAGGTATCTTCGAATATAATGATAAATTCTCGATTTCCATCTCGATCTTTCTTAATCATTCGTGTGGCTAACCTATATATCTATAGCTACCTAGGTAAATGTTATGTACCTTGGGGATAATTAACATATCTCATAGAAATATATATCATCCACCAAACAATACATTTAACACAAAACATCAAACTCTTCTTTCACAGAAACCTGGTCAAGCTTACACTTAGTTAGGTATAAAAGCAATACAAATAGTCATACCAATTCAACCATCCAGTCCAAGAAAGTTCCTGTCCTCTTTTCTATCCCGGAAAGTCCAAATGCTCAGTCTCCAGCAGACTATGACAAGGCTAGGAAGGTTGCAAAGCGCGGTCTCTTTTTCTGTTAATATGTAAAAAATAGGGATGTATGCCAATTCTTAGTAAGGGAGATAGCTTAGGTGTTTATTGAAGAATATTATTATGGACCTGTTGGCGTAAAGTTGATTACTTCGTAGGGCGTTGTTTAACATCTTGATTCCAAACACCTGCCAATCAGTACAGAGGAGTTAAATGTACGCAAGTCTGTTCCAAGAAGAGAAATAGAAAATTAAGCTCAAAAACCAACGAGTTTAATAACGTCGAGGAGGATTGTTTTTTTCACCGTTTCCAGGAATCTATATCCTCAAGCTCGGCTAGATCTAACTAGTGTCGATACATAAAAAACATGATGTAATGGAGGGGGAGGGGGAAACTGTGATTTCAACGCAGAGGAAACGAAAAGAAATTTAATCATAGAGGCTGTCATCATTACCGGCATCTCCAAACGTGTTGCCGTTGTCCGCAACCTCGCCCGCAGACGGGAAACGGAAGAAGCTGCTGCCACCAGAGTTCTTAAGACTCTGCGCAAAGGCTTCGTAACGGCGGATCTCCACGTCGCTTACAGATCGTCGGGCAGACTTCATGGCCTCTTCGAAATGAGCACGGGTAAGCTCGGGGACAGGGTCTTCCTCGTCAACCTCCTCATCCTCCTCCATCTTAACGTCCTCACCACCGGCCTCGCGCTGCTTCTGGCGTTCAATCTCGGCAGAGATGGACTCCTTGATGGCAAGCTTGACAGCACGCTGAGTGACGAATCCGAGATCAGCACCAGAAAACCCGTGGGTCTTGCTGGCAATGAAGGGAATGTCGACATCAGCGGCAACAGGGGTCTTGCGAAGCTGCGCCTTGAGAATACCCTCACGAGAAGCCTGGTCGGGCAGAGGGACGTAGACCAGAGTGTCAAGACGTCCAGGACGCACCAAAGCTGCATCAAGCTGCTCGGGTCTGTTTGTGGCACCAATGACGAAGACGTTCTTCTTGGAGGTCATGCCGTCCATTTCTGTAACGCAAAGTTAGCTTTCCCATTCAATATTAACGTAGAAATTTTCCTTCCACTTACCAGTCAAGAGCTGGTTGACGACACGGTCCGAAGCACCACCAGCATCGCCAACCGAGCCACCACGGGATTTGGCGATAGAATCCAATTCATCAAGGAACACAACGCAAGGGGCGGCAGCGCGAGCCTTGTCGAAGATGTCTCGGATGTTGCTCTCAGACTCACCAAACCACATACTCAGCAGCTCAGGACCCTTAACAGAGATAAAGTTGGCGGCACACTCGTTGGCCACGGCCTTGGCAAGCATGGTCTTACCAGTACCAGGAGGACCATAGAACAAAACACCGCGGGAAGGAGAGAGACCAAACTTCTGGAACTTCTCGGGGTGGTCCACAGGGTACTGAACGCTTTCGATGAGCTCGCGCTTGACTTCCTCCAGACCACCAATATCCTCCCAGCGAACGTTGGGGACCTCCACAACGGCAACCTCGCGCAGGGCAGAGGGGTTGGAGACACCCAGGGCATAACGGAAGTTCTCCATGGTGACACCAAGGGAGTCGAGAACCTCGGCATCAATTGTATCCTCGTCAAGATCGATGAGATCCATCTTCTCACGGATTTGCTGCATAGCAGCCTCAGAGCACAATGACGCAAGATCAGAACCAACGTAACCGTGAGTTTCCGCGGCAATAGTCTCCAGGTCGACATCCTCGCCGAGCTTCATGTTCTTTGTGTGGATCTGGAGAATCTCCAAACGACCGGTGGGATCAGGAATGCCAATGTCGACTTCGCGATCGAAACGACCGAAGCGGCGGAGGGCGGGATCGATGGAGTTAGGGCGGTTGGTGGCGGCCATGACGACGACGTTGGAGCGAGCCTTCATACCATCCATCAGAGTCAGAAGCTGAGAGACGACACGGCGCTCAACTTCTCCGTTCGTCTTCTCACGCTTGGGGGCGATGGAATCGATTTCATCAATGAAAATAATGGCGGGAGAGTTCTTCTCTGCTTCCTCGAAAGCCTTACGGAGGTTCGATTCGGATTCACCGGCCATCTTAGACATAATCTCGGGACCGTTGATCAGGAAGAAGAAAGCACCGGTTTCATTTGCCACAGCACGAGCCATCAGAGTCTTACCAGTACCGGGCGGGCCGTACATGAGAATACCACGGGGGGGCTTGATACCGATAGACTTGAAAAGCTGGGGGTGACGGAGCGGCAGCTCGACAAGTTCACGGATCTGTGCCATCTGCTTCCTGCAGCCACCAATATCATCGTAACCGACTTCGTTAAGATTACCCTCCTCATCCTCCCGCTGGATCGGCTCGCCCTCGCTGTGGATGATGGTATCTGGAGCAACGATACCGTACTCTGGCGGGTCCACTTCAACGACCTTAAATTCCACCTGTCTCATACCACCTCTTACTGTGAAAAGGTCACCCTGCTTCACGGGCCTATATCCATCACGGAAGTAGGGAGCAAGGTAAACATCGAAGAGGGATCCTGTGAGGCCTTCAATGGTGTCGGCGATGGGGAGGACGGCAATACGCTTGGCCTATTGGATAAAAAAAAGAAGAAAAAAGGGAAGAATGATTAGCGACAGCTTCTGATATGGAGAAGGAAACAACATACATATTTGATATCAGGGCAAGGGTGGACAGTAATGATATCTCCGTGCTTGACGCGGAGATTGTGCCTGACAACCCTGTTGATACGGGCGCTTCCGTCATCAAGATCGTCATCCGCCAGGACAATCAAGGCAGTCTCCTTGCGCTTCTTGCCTCGGACTAGGACGGTATCACCTCTGAAGAGCTGCAGAGCGTCCATAGTGTTGTTGGAGAGAGAAATGATGGAGTTGTCATCGTTAACCGCATCGGTAACACTAGAATCCCATCTATTAGCATCCTGCATGTGACCCCTCACGGAAGTTGGCAGCTAAGCGCTGAAGCTCACATCAAGGAGTTGATCTTCTTCTTTTTCTTCAGAATGGCAGTCGAGGTGTCGAGTTCCTGCGAGGGGGGTTAGTTTCCGACACGAAGGTCCTTCCTGGCTGCAAAGTGAGTTTTTACCTCTTTCTTTTCGGCGCCTGAAGCATCACTGGATGGGACGGTTAGCTAGACAACAACAAAAACAAACAGACGAGGTAGAGATCCTAGGACATACAGGAGCTTCTTCTTGTGTTCGGGTTCTGAGCTCATGTTGACGAAAGATGCGAGGAGGATGGCTGATCAAACAAGGTCTTGAAGCAACGTAGACGATTCAGAGTTTAGAGTTACGCGAGAGGTTGACAATGCCGAACCTAGACACACCCACCAACAAGCGGGAGAGGAAAGGCAAAGAGGAAAACGGAAAGGAAAGCGGAAACACAAGCCCCAGGAGACAACGGCGGTGTCTATGGGGATAGAGGATTGGGAAAGATGGATGGGGTTGAAACAGAGAGAGAGAGTTGATGAAGGTGAGATCGGAGGTTGACAGAGGCAGCTCCAGTTAAGAAGAGGTGACGATAACTCAACCTTAGGTGTCCACCGGGGGTCTGATGACTTAAGCCACCCACAGATTCCTAATAGTTGCCGCCACCGCCCAGCAGAGAGTGGAAGCGTATGGAAGCCGGTCGAGTTTGCCAGTCTGGGAGTAGCAGTAGTGGTACTTTTAATAGGAATTAGTTAAACTATTAAAGTGAGCGCCCTTTGTCTTTGCTTTCAGGGCGACAAGGCTACCACGGAGTGCGTCACCAAAGAAGACCCTTTTTATTGGCCTGTGGCAACAGTTGGTAACCTGGGCTCGGTGCCTGGCCTTGGTGCCTGGGGTCCTCAGGCATCACACTTACCATCACCACCACACGGGATGCTTTTAAGCTGCAGTGCTTACCAAAGTACATAGGCATGGATCGAGCCTTGTGTTCACCCTGGCAGCTGTGCCTTCATCCAAGACTCTAGGGTCCAGGCGGTTGTGCTGTGTGGTGAAGTGCCTTGCCAGGCTGTCTAGCTGCTCTATATAAAAGGCAGCGATAACTACTGTAGCAGCTCCAGGCTCCCATGGCTGGTGGTGAATACACAAAGCTGGAATAGCTCAGTTAATTCCATCAAGCTCTGGGATTATATACTCCCTTTCTTATCCCTAGCCTGTCTTCATCCTTCAGAAGTATATACTACAAATATTGACTTCATAAAAGCGTCATGTTTATGTAGACGACGAGAACTTCAACTCCCACCCCAAGAACGGCTGTTCTACCTTTTCCATCCAACATAAACCTCCTCTCTCATTTAATCCAAACTCCACTACTGGAAACTAGAATCCAGTCTCCTACAGCGAGAAACAGAGAGGAGGGGAAGAGGGAACGAGGAGACTACTACCCCGACTACCACTACTAGGTAGGGAACTGGTAATAGGTACCATGAAGTACAATCCAGAATACCCCCTCGATTTCAAACAAGCCCTGGAGAGAACATTCTCCGACGAAGAGGTAACGCACCTCCTCAGCAAATCCAGCTGTTCGCCGCGCTTCGTCTACGGAACCCTCATGCTCCCCACCGTCCTCAAATACTACATCGACCTGCACCAAAACACCGCCGTCGATATGATGCTGGCCACACTCCCAGGCTACAAGCTCTACTGGCTCTCGAACAACGGTCTGCCGGCGATGGTGCCGTCGTCTGACCCGCTTTCCGCCGTCGAGGGCATGCTCATCTTCGGACTAAACGAGCAGCAGCGGAATGCGATCTATGAGTTCGAGGGCGGCCTGACGAGGCTGGTTGATGTGCGGGTTAAGGTACGCCAGATCGATCCGCTTGACATCCAGCATGAGGTTAAGAGTTCGAGGGCGGTTGATGCGGGGGCGTTTGCCTGGAAGGGTTCGAGGGATGGGTTGGTGGCCCTGGAGACTGCGTACTGGCCTGTAGATGACTTTCTGGACAGTGCGTTTTACCGGGGTATTGAGCTGTCGCAGCGGCGGAATTCGCTGGACAGCAATCTAGCTGGGGGGTAATAATGATTTGGCGTAAGGGTTGTAGAATGGAGTTACTTTTTAACTACTAGACAATTAGCTAAAAGAGATATACACACTTGATAATGGGATTCCTACCGGATTTGCTTTTGGAAGTGGAGATTTTATTTTGCACACTACGGATCTCGAGAGATACATTCTAGATGCTTTTTTCCTCATCTCTAGATATCTATAAAACAGAAGAATATGTAAAAAAAATGGTGACAACTACGCAGTAGAAGCCCAAAGATCATAGAACCCCCAAGCCCCAGCCAGGAAACTCACAAACCCAGTCAGATGTCCAGGGAACCCAATGCCCTTCTCAACACTCCAGTGCAGACAGAGTGGTGTCCAGCAAGTATTATTCACCAGGCTCTTCTTCCAAGCGCGGACCTCAGCCTTCAAGGCCTCCTGCTTCTCCTTCGAGACACCCTCTTTCTCTGCCTTCTGACGCAGCTGCTTTGCCCGCCACAGTACGAAGTACTGCAGTATGATATGCCCGAACCAGGCGCGCGTGCTCCAGAGATACCACTTATCGAGCCCGCCCCATCGGTCAAGGAAGCGCTTGGAGATCACCCCCTTGGCCGAAAGGAACCCGACGTTCTCGAGCGCCTGGTATATGATGTTGGAGACCACTTGGAGAAGGGTCAGAGCGTAGATGATATGGTCAGAAGGAGGCGACTTGATCGTGGCCGAGCCCCAGGTCCAGAGGGGGAAAAGCCCGAGTAGTCGGAGCGCAAAGCGGGTCTCTGACATGAGCGCGGAAAGGGCGAGGAGCCGGGAGGTCTGGGGCGCTGATTGTTGCGCAGACTTATCCTTGGGAGATTTCGATCGCAGTCGGGCAAGTAGACTCAGGCGCGTCTGGAGAGCTATCCAGGGCGCTGAGGCGAGAATGTGATGGAGGGTGTGGGCGACGTAGCCGACAAATGCGTAAACTCGTTCCTGGCCGTTTGCTGTAGACATGAGCCTATTCAGAGCATCCTCGTTAGTCAGGAATAACAAAGAGTTTGAAGAGGATCCCGTCTTACTTGTCTAAACGCCCTATAATTATATCTGCAGCCTTGAGGGAGGCCAGCAACCGGCGCTGGGCACTCCCTACTGACGTTGCGGGCGGAGGAGGAGCCGCGGGGCTCGTGGGCGTCTCTGTGCTCACTGCCTTACTTTCAGGCATGTTGACTGGGTGTGTGGGATCCGGAGACTGCCCTGGATCTGCCATGGTGGATTAGTTAAATGGAATAGGAGGAATCTCCGGCAAATTGATCAAGGGGGCCCGGGAATATTAATGGAAGCCCAAGCAGCGCATCACGATCTGATTTATTTACCCGATTTGGCGTGGGTGCCGAGGCTCGGAGGCGTCGCGGACACACGGGCTTTTATTTCCTTTTGCATTTTTACAGAGTAATGCGAGATGTTTAGATGGAAGATGATCAGAATTTTCTATTCATTTCCATTATCACATTTTGTTGTGGTAATTACTTCTCAGCTGCTCACTGCATACTCAAACAGGCCCTGCGCTGCCATTATTATGACGATGCTCCGGATGCGCTCCGTATCGCCTTGACAAACCAAAGGGAATGTGAACAGGTTCAACTTTTCTGGTCAGTGTGTGGGGATGTCACACTTCAACTGACCTAACATACCGTATTCCCTAACTCAAAGTGTCACAACCAACCCATCAGTATCCTATCCATCTGCCTGGCAATTGTCATGCTCAAAATGAATCCGAAATCCATGTTCCCGCTTCTCTGCAAAACCAACGAGGGGATATTCATTCGGCTTCCAATTCTCTGCGATCAATGCGAACACGAACAAGCGTCTCTGTTTCCTCGGTCACCTCCTCAATCGTTGTCATTGCTCTCATGAGGCCGTGGAGATTGAAGCTAGACACGTTCCTGTTGTGAGAGATGCTCCTGTTCCGATAACTGTGTAGGACTCTGTATAAATATGGCGAAATATGGGGAGGTGGCCGAGGCGGAGTGGAGGGACGCAGCCCCAGGTTACTTGCAATTCTAGCATCAGACACCGGTCTATCCCACAAATCCCATGCACTTGGAGGCCTGAGATCCGGGTCGTTGCAGACCTCGTTGATGCTAGCCCAGGTCCGTTCTTGGAGTCGGCGCTCACAGTGATAGCAAGCTCTGAAGCTGCAGCGGGCAGGGACGGGAGGAACTGGCCTATCTTCTCCAACAAGCTGGGAAGCACGGCGTGTCTCAGCCTCAGAGTCTGTGCTGTTATTATCAAGGCGAGATTCAAGGCTACACAAAGAAGGTGTGGATGGGTTTCTCTCCCTCTCGGACAGTCTGAGAACCTCTAACTTCTGCTGGATCAACGTTTCTCTCTGCTCGTCAGTGTATTCGCCAGCCAGGATAGCTTCGGTGACCCAAGAGCTCAGAAGCGAGCCGTCTGAGTCGATCGGGTCTGAGTACCCTGAGGTGTCCTCAGTGCAGATATAGAACCATCTCAAGTACGGCCGTCGACCGCACGAGTCGCAGGTTTCGTTCTCGTCTATCCTCCACTGGCGCGTGACTGTGCTGTGGTGGCAGTAGTTCTGACGGGGAGCAGGCAGACGGAGGCTGGGGATCACCAGAGGACGCCCGGTATAGAACTGGCTTGGGGATGTTCTGCGGTCCGCGTCTGTTGTTGGTTCCTGACCCTGAGCCTGGTGGGTAAGAGGGAAGGCAATCTGGGGAGGCACTCCAACCAGGACAGGGTATAGCTCTCTGCGACGAGACCCCGATGCGCTGTCTTCACTCTCCGCCATGTCTGACGCAAGCAGACAGGCCCTTGGTCAGGATGGGGGATGAGAAACTGAAGCAATAGAAAGTCCACATTGTGGAAGCACTTGGAGTGAATGTTTGATCACTACCTAGGTGTAGAGTGACGAGTCAGCGAGTGAGGGCATTAATAGGAGTACCAACAACAAACCTAGTAAAGAGTTAAGCCAGGATCTGGAAAAGCATTAAACTTGTTAGTTTACAGAAGAGAGATTAACAGACTTGAAGAGTGTAGATTTTTATACCAGACTGACATCCCAGCTAATGTAAGTGATTATAAGTCTGTACAGCAGGAAATAAGCTGGGAATGCTGTACAGAACATTCTCCACAAGTGGGCCACTGCATGACTTTTTTAATCTTTGATTTAGTTGGCATCAGACTCAGAGCGTAATTATTACTCTGATAATCATCTTAACATCCATCTTAGTACTAAAACAGTGATATGTAAATATGTAAATAATGTAATGCTGAGAAACAGAAGCGGGACGTCGGCGGAGTCCGAAGCCGCCAGCCAGAAATGAAAGAGAAAGAAAACAACGCAAATAATCGCCATTTGGCGGCCAAATCATCATCTCCTCCGTTGCTCGATCTTCCTCTTTCGTGTTTTTCATCGCATCTCATCGTCTCATTTCTTCTCTCTCGTCTCTTCTCTCTCGTCTCTCTCTCGTCTCTCCTCTCCCTTCTCTCCCTTCTCTCCCTTCTCAGCCCAACGCAGCACCGACCTGAGCTCCAGTCAACCTCGGTAAAGGCTTTCTCCCGCGCTTACAGAGGAGTTAGTGTGAGTCTAGTTTGTTATTATTATCATTATTATTATTATTACTGTTATTACTGTTATTGTTGTTATTGTCGCTGTTGCTGTTGTTGTCTCCAGCCTCCCAGCTCAGCCCAGCCCAGTTGTCGGAATAAACAAACTCTCCCCCTGTTCATCATCTCTGCTGTTATTTCCATTCGCCAGATCTTACTCCAACCCCATTGTTTTCTACTGCTGCTACTCCTCAGTAGTCGAGTAGTTCCTTATTCTCCTTCTTTTCTTTCCTCTCTCCATTTCGCCCCTCCCATCATCAGCTCTTTGCTCTCTCAAAACTCACCGCGTTTTCGTAATCGCTGCAGCTGCTCTCTTATCGCAACCCGATCCTTTTCGTCTTCGCGCCTTTTTTCGCGCCCTCTCACCCTACCAGCTGTTAAACAATCATGTCTGTCAAGTTCCAGGACGTCCAAGATGCCGTCGTCGCCAATACGTCGATCCGAGAAGACACAAAGGAGTTGGCGCATAAGGTTGGCGAGCGCCTGACCGGAGGAAACCCCCAGACTGGCTATCTGGCTGTACGTTGTTGCCCTTGCCGGAGACCATAAATTTTATAAAGAAAATAATGAATTCTACCAATGGTCGCAAATGGATCGGATTTGCTGACTCGATGCCCTTTTCACTCTCCTCGAACAGATGTATCTGCGCGAACTGCAGGCCAATCCTCTGCGCACAAAGATGCTGACTTCCGGTGTCCTCTCGGCCGCGCAAGAATTCCTTGCCTCATACCTTGCCAATGATGTGAGCAAGCACGGTCACTACTTCAGCCCCCGTGTGCCCAAGATGCTTCTTTACGGCATGTTCATCAGTGCGCCTCTGGGCCACTTGCTGGTCGGCGTTCTCCAGCGCGTTTTCGCTGGCCGTACTAGCCTGAAGGCCAAGGTTCTGCAGATTCTCGCCAGCAATCTGATTGTACGTTCAACCGCCTCTCTTCAAAAAACAGCGGCCTTAAATTTCGAAATCTAATCGCCATACTCTACTGCAGGTGTCTCCCATCCAAAACGTCGTTTACTTGACATCCATGGCCATCATTACTGGCGCGCGTACCCTCCACCAGGTCCGCGCTACCATCAAGGCTGGCTTCATGCCCGTCATGAAGGTCAGCTGGATTACCTCGCCCCTAGCCCTGGCATTTGCCCAGAAGTTCCTCCCCGAGCACACCTGGGTGCCGTTCTTCAACATCATCGGGTTCTTCATTGGAACCTACGTCAACACCCACACTAAGAAGAAGCGCCTCGAGGCCCTGCGAAAGGTATGCTCAGCCCCTCTCTATCACACCCCACATCTTTCTAATCTCTCGGTAGCGTTATGATCAGCGCCGTGGCCCAGGCAGCGAGTACGAGAAGGGTGATTACCGGTAAAGGATGCAAATTATGTCTCACACAGTTAAATCAACCCCGCTTAGTCGAGCCGACTCAATAGATGACTTATATGGTTTGGAAATATTCCCCCTCTGTTCTAGCTAGATGGGAGCATATTCACGCACACACATACACTCATGGGTATACACACACGTACACCATATTGTTGGACGGTTTGACACAACCCTAAACCTCTTTCCTCGACCCTCACCTATCCAATTCCTCCTGTTATCCCGCAATCCAATCCCGAGAAATAACTTTTTCTCTGATGTTTCGCTCGCAGCTCCCCGCGAGGTGGAGCTATGTTTCTTCTCCTTTATGATGAATGCTTCTTCTTATTCTTATTCTTCTTCTCCATTTTGTCTGACCCTGGCTATCTACATACATACACACCCATATACATAAATACTCCGAAATCATAATACCGCCTGGCATCTTCTGTACTTGGAAAGCCTAGATATGTTTGTGTCTCGGAGAATAGTGAATTTAAAGTCATCGTCATTTTCTCTCTTTCCTCGTATCCGAAGCGGGAAGGTGGAAATAGTTAATAAAATGTAATAATCAACCATTTTAAGTCAGCTACAAAAGGCTAGAACAGCAGAAAGCGAAGTCATAAGCGCCCCCCGTTCTTTACTCAACCTCCATTTCCTCCGAGCTCTTCGTCCGTTTCTCCCGCACCCAAGCCACGAAATCATCCAATGCCCCCGGCCAAGCGCCATCCTCACTCCACCACCCAAAGTTCTCGTCCTCCAGTGTCTTGCGCATAAACACCTCAACCTGCTGCCACAAATCCTTGTTCACGGGGCGCTTCCCCCGTCCTTCTAGAAACTCAATCCACCAGTCCAGCCAGGGCGTCGTGCGCGTATTCCATTGGATCCCGCCCTTTTGCGGCGTAAAGAGGAGTTTCCACTGCTCAGCGGCAATGTCGAATTGGAGGTTTCGCTGGCCCTGCATTTGGCAAAGCGGGAATGTGAAGCGGTAAACACGACGGAAAAGATCCGGTTCTATGGCGATGCGGTTCCGCAGGTTCGCGGCGTGAGAGACCATTTTCTCTATGTTGTCGCAACTAAACGGATTTGGTATTTTGGGTTAGACTGCGATGAGATTCTTCTTCTTTTCGTACACCTTTTGGTGTGCATAGATGAATAGACGGTGATGGTGGTCTTACCCGACTCCTCTCCAACCGTTTAGGAAACCCTCGCGCGTGAATTCTCCCATAGATGGTGATTGAAGTAGTTCGGCGATGGCTAGACAGGTTACTTCGTCTAGTTCGACCTGGATGTCTCCGAGGAAGCGCATGACGCCCTCAATGCCGATACCATCTGGGTTATCTTCTGGTGATTCTGTTCGCGTGATTAGCTTGCGCTGGGGATAGAGCATCAAGGGAATTCTTACCTCGGTAGCTGTCGAAAATCTGATTGACTGCTGCTGTTGTCCCTCCTTGACCCTGTGGGCTTTGAAAAAACCTAGAATCGAATCTCTCGTTAGTGCTAATTGCTATCTGCCTGTCTAGTGTATATCTTAGTTTAGTTGAGGGGGCAGCCATGTGTAATAGAGCGAGCCTCAGAAGTACAGTGCATCAGCGGCGCCGGGTCCCGTGTGTACATCTTGATGGGTAATTATCCAACCCAAATCACAGGTTATCTAAGCCATGTGGAAAGAGATAACGCAAGAAAAACTGCTTCGAGGAGATGGTTCAACAGCATAACCCCCTTGTATGGTATGCGAATAATCTTGATGATCCTTATGATTCTTGAGCCGGGAATAAGATTTGAGAACAAGGAACACACTCCGTCTATCTAGTGAATAGTAGCGTTCCCCTTTAGTCTCCATCGCAAGCTCAACTAAGTGGAAATTGGGGTTAAATTGGTATGGGAGTGTTGAACACGAGAATGCGAGTACTGGTGGGAGATACAAGCAATTTTGCTTATCACCCAGCATAGGAGGGCCGCATCGTAGCCAACCAAATCAAATTCAGGCTCATCGTGAATTCATATCATATAATTTCAATCTCCGCAAGGACCTCCCGGCGCCTGCACAAGGCAACGACATTGTATTTCTGGTCTGACTGGATAGAAAACAGAGGGGCTCTGGAAGCAGAAGAACACTGCAGAATGAAGGAACTTACGCATCAATAGCCTCTTCCACGTTCCATCTGGATTGCCTCAAAAACTATCAAGATCAGTTAGTATTGTAGATATCACGTGATGGGAGTTATGGAGGACATGGGCCTGTGTTGATTCGCAAATGACGCAAGACAACAAAAAGAGACGGTGGGAATGGGGGGTTTAGAGGGCACCTTTGTGGCTACTGTGTCCTTCGCCTGTGTGAAATTGATGAACTGGGCGATTTGCTGCTTCTGAACAGCAGTGTAAGGCGGCATCGCGGGGGAACAGGAGAGATGAGGGGTAAGGGCGATCGAATTTCCTTTTGGTTGATAGACGGAAAGAAGGACGGACAGCTGTCAAATGGAGAAATAGAAGAAATTTACGGCTCAGAATCTACCCATTAAGCGCCTGGATAGTGATGCGAAGCCCAAATCGAGATATCTCTGTGTGCCTTGGACTTGGGCTGGACTGGAAGGTTTGATCGCCTGGATCGGAGGCGCTGACTGATTGTAGCACGTGTTTTGATGCAGTTTCCCCATCGGGAAGCCTGAATTGGGGGACGCCGCAATTCACCTGTTTTGGCATCCAGACTCTATTCCATACGACAGAATACTTTGGCTTCTCGGATATTAAAGATATACTATATTATCAATAAAGCGCAAAAATGGGTTGTGAATAGAATGCTTGTCACTCTATATAACCCTGGAAGTATGGGGGGGAAGGTCACGTGACAACAATATGGCTGTCTTCATGGCAGTAGATATACCTGTCCCTCGTCATATCCTGTTGAAAACCGCTGCATCAACCTCCTCTTTACCGTGTAATGAATGTTTACTCTTGAGAGCTGCTCTACAAAAGGCATACTCTATGCTCTGTAGTATCAATAACTCCGCAGCACTAATAAGTGGATCTGGTTAGCGGCATTTCTTGGCACCGAAAAAAGAAAGGGAAAAAAAAGTCTCGGATGGAAGCCGTCGTCGATCAACCTGTCTTGCTCTATCCCTCAATTCGAAGGCACGATATACAAATGGCTCCTGGACGAACGACAAAAAGGAGGAGACTGAGCCCTCCAGGGGAAGAGCAGAATGGCTCGTCTCAAAACTCGCGCGATGCTCTGGGCGATTTTTACTCCCATGCCGCGGAATGGGACCTCGAACAAGACTACGAACAGCGACCGCGCAAATTGAACAAAAAGGACAAGGAGAGGACAAGGCTGCCTATAAAGACTGCGGAAGGTGTGAAAAATGTGGAGGAATCAGAGTCTGAGGCGGAGCAATCTGATAGCTTCCTGGGGACTGATGACGATGATGAAATGGAGGACAATGACAATGAGGGCGAGGACGATGAGGATGTCGAGGAAGAGAAACCGAAGATCCCTTTGAAGTTGCAGATTCTCCAAGCCAAAGAGAGTCTTGCGAGAGCGGCGACGCTGATCAATGAGGACCCAGAAGAGCATATCTCATCTTTTAAAACCATGTCTGAGATGGTGGAGAATGGATCGCACGTCGCTGTTAAGAAACTCGCGCTTGCGTCGCAGGCTGCGGTCTACAAGGATATCATACCAGGATATAGGATTCGCCCGCTTAGCGATGAAGATATGTCCGCCAAAGTCTCCAAGGAAGTGCGCAAACTGCGGAACTTCGAACAGTCGCTCGTCTCGGGATATAAGCACTATGTACAAGTCCTCTTAGCTCTCACTAAACCCTCAAAGAGTGCGAAAACAGATGCCGACGCCAGCTTAAAAACCGTTGCGGTCAACTGCGCTTGCAACCTCCTGCTCGCCGTCCCCCATTTCAATTTCCGCGGAGAACTGCTACGCATAATTGTTAATCAGCTGGCAAGAAAGCGCGTCGACGACGACTTTGTCAAGTGCCGAGATACTCTACAAGAAGTGTTTTCCAGGGATAACGATGGAATTGTCTCTCTCGAAGCTGTCCGTCTTCTCTCGAAGATGATGAAGGCAAGGGATTTCAAAGTACACGGAAGTGTTCTGGACACCTTCCTTCACCTGCGATTGCTCTCCGAATTCTCATCCAAGGGCTCAAGGGACCGAATTGATCGTGAAACTGAGGAAGACACAATTGGCGGCAAAAAGATGAAACACAAGAAGGAGTTCCGCACGAAGCGGAACCGCAAGATCGAAAAGGAACGCAAAGCCGTAGAGAAGGACATGAAGGAAGCAGATGCCCTAGTCTCGCATGAAGAAAGAGACAAGAACCAAGCGGAGACCCTGAAACTCGTCTTTGGTACATATTTCCGTATCCTGAAATTGCGAGTCCCCAACCTCATGGGCCCTGTGCTCGAGGGTCTTGCCAAATACGCCCGCATGATCAACCAAGATTTTTTCGGAGACTTGCTCGAGGCTCTCAAGGACTTGATCGGACATGCCGAAGAGGATGATCTCGAGGAGGACAGTGAGGCAGAAGAAGCTAACGACATCACAACTTCCGCGGCGCGCGACTCACTCCGCGAATCCCTCCTTTGCACCGTCACTGCCTTTGCCCTTCTCGATGGCCAGGATGCCAGTAAAGCAGCCGCAGCATTGCATCTGGACCTCAGCTTCTTCATCAAACACCTGTACCGCTCGCTATACTCCCTCTCCACCAACCCGGACGTCGAATACAACCCAGACAAGGCTCTGCGGCTGCCAGACCCGAACTCCGCCCAGGAGAACGGTCTAGGACCTCGCTCCCGCAGAAAAGTCAACTTTCAAACACCCATGGTCCTCCTCCTCCGCTGTCTGAACGCTTCACTACTCTCTCGCGCCAATGGAACCCCACCACCCGTCAGACTTGGCAGCTTCGCCAAGCGCCTAATGACGACGTCTCTCCAGACCCCTGAGAAGTCCTCTCTCGCGATGCTGTCCTTGCTTACCCAGGTGGCTAAGCATCATGCCCGTCGCATCTCGTCACTATGGCATAGCGAGGAACGCAAAGGCGACGGAGTGTTCAACCCCTACGCTACGGATATCGAGGCTACAAATGTATTTGCTGGGACTGTGTGGGAAGGTGAGCTCCTGCGATTACATTACTGTCCGCAGGTGCGAGATGCTGCAGTGGATATAGAGAAGATGATTGCGACTCGGAATTAGTCTGAATGTTAGAGGAGCGTCATGAAGTATACCAAATGCGCGTTGCTAGTGTAAATAACTTAAGGGGGGAATACGGGGTAGATGAAGAAATCAAGGTTGATAAAGTTCATATTCCTAATTATATCCTTATTGAATCATATAAAGAACTGTTCCAAGATATGAGGGTCTTTAAGACGTGCCTCGACAGAAGCCTCGACCCCCTCACAGACTTGCTTAACCCATCCTCTGAAGGCGAGAAAGGGTCTATATGGATGGATAGATGGATAGATATGAAACTAATTTCATTGCTTTCATTGCCTATGAACAACTTGAACTTTCTTTGCATAATACACAATTCCATCCTTTCCTCTGTTTCTTGACTTTCTTGATTTTCCCTTTCTTTTCCTTTCTCTCACTTATGGATCCCTTTGCACTCAAACAAACTGTAAACAGGAAAAATGAAGAGAAACTGAAGAGAAACACCGAAGGAGAAAAAGAAGAAGAAAACATTCATAAATGTACATGCCCATAGAGAACAGAAAAACAGCCACAGGCATTAAAAAAACCAGATATCCTTGTAGAACTCTTTCTCTCTCCTTCATAACGAAACTGAGAAGAGAGAGAGAGAGAGAGAGAGAGAGACTCGAAGCGGTCAAGTACACAGATACTCAAATCCGCTCATCATTATTGTTTTGGGTTTCGTCTGATTTCTCAGACACGCCATTCAAATTCACCACCGCGTTGCGGGTCGAGTTTGTGTTGCTTCCACTTCCACTTCCACTTCCATTTCCATTTCCATTTCCAACACCGCGTGCGTATCCATCAACGAACCACCCACGCATAGTCATACCAGCTTGACTAGCTCCAGCTCCAGCTCCAGACACAGACACAGACACAGGTAAAGAGGTGGGTGGGAGGGCAGGCGGGGGAGGGGGGGCACGCATCGGGTGCAGGGGCCCAGACATAGGTAGGGGACCACTACCGCTCCCAGGACCAGCAGCAAGACCAGCAAGGCCAGAATGGCTACTGTAAAAAGGCTGTGAGAGGAAGTGTCCCTGGCCCTGTGTCTGGGCTTGTCCCTGGCTCGTGGGCGTGGGAGGTGGGGGAGGGGGAGGGGGTGCGATGAACCCACCGTAGGAAGGTGAAGAAGGTAAGGAGCCATGAGAGTGATTGATGAAGCCGCCGGACTGATGATGTCTCAGGGTGCGAAATGAAGCAGGGGAGCCAGCTCGGACAATGTACCGGCCTGATGTGTCGTATGCCACGAACGGATGAGGAGGAGGTGGTGAGAGAGGAGTAGGAGAAGACGCAGATGGCTTGGTGGTCCCAAACCCAAAGTTCTGGTGGGATTGTGAGATGCGTAGAGTGTGCATCTGTCCTTGTCCTTGTCCTTGTCCTTGTCCTAGTCCTAGTCCATGTGGTGCTTGGATCTGACGCGGTGGTTGCGGGAAGAGTTGGGCCTGGTGTCTGGCTTGTTCGTGCTCACGCTCGCGTGCTCGCTCGCGTTCTTGCATGATCCTTCTCTGTTGTGGGTTACGAAGGGCAGGATGGATCATGCTGGGGCTGTTTTCGCGCTGGATTTGGCTGATGATGGCGGGATCATTGGGGGCAGCGGAGAAGGGCGTCACAGGGAACGGTCTCGAAGGGGCCGGTACTGCGAGAATAGGACTTTGATCTTGCTCACCGGGCTTGCTTTCTTTAGTGCGTCGAGGGGTCCGAAGAAATCTGTTTCCCGATTGATTGTCACCATCACGTCGACGGCGGAAACTAAACATGCCTTTCTTCTGGGGGGGCTTCAAATCATCGCTGAAAGCACTACTAGGTTTCTCTTGCAACTCACGATGAAGGGGAGGTCCGTGCTCCAAGCTCGCTCTGTGGCTTTCTTCGAGGGCCATCTGCTGGGAGCGTGGGGTGCCTGGCTTGGTGTTCGACTTTGACTCGGGACTCCCTGAGGACTCCTCGCCGGGGTGCTTCCAAACAGCTCGCTTGGTGGAAACGGGGGTAGAGATCGTACTGTCCTGATTGTCGGTTCCGGGAGTACGGAAGGCTGCAGTGGGTGTTGGAATATTCTGACCCAGGCCATGCTCTTCGACAGGTTTACTCGCGGCGGGTGGAATGGACAGCTTATTGTTCTCTTGGCTGTGTTCAGCTACTGCTGTTGTTGCTACTGCTGCTGCTGGCCTTCTGGTGTCTGTGGTCTTTGGCATGTCGTCCCTTTTCATTTGACGCGAGTGTCTTTTGTTGTTTGGACCGCGTCTGTTGCCATCTTTGGCCGCTCTTGAGACTGCATGGGTTCCTGGATGCGTCTCATTACCTGAGGGCTGTGTCTGGGTGGTGGTGATTGTGGTGGCGAGTGCTGGGCCAGATTGTATTAGCTCACCAAGTTCTCCTCTCAGCTTTCCCAACTCCTGCTGAACAAATGTCTTCATGCGGTCCTCTGTCTGGTGAGTTTCCTGCTGGACAGCATTGAGCTGAACCTGCACTTGTGTCATGAGGTGCTGCAGTTCCTTTACAACCTCGGTCTGGGTCACGGTGCGCGAGTTGATCAATCGAGCAATGTCAGACATTGTGTCAACCTGTCTCATGATCTGGTCTCTCGTCCAGTTGTTGCTATTTTCAAAGGTGCGCGTGAGCTTGTTGACAGCGGTGTTGACATGGAAATGGATCGAGTCCATATGGGCCGCAAGCTGCTGTTCCAGAGTAACTGTGTTCTGGTAGTCTGGGTGAGGGGGAGGAGGGGCATAGCCTCCATGACTGGTAACACCAGAGAAGAACTGACCTTCGTTGAAGGGAGTGCGGACCTGGACCTGGCTATCCCGAGCCTTAGACTTGCTGGGTACGAATGGGGGAGCCACCTTGGGCGCTGGGAGAGGAGGCTGATTTTCCTGATTGGCACGAGAAACGCCCCTGTAGTTCGACGAAGAAACGATGAACGGGCCCCGGTTGTCAATTTCGGTCTTCTTCTTATTAATTTCACACAGCGATGACTCCGACGGCGTTTCGGCAACTTTGTCTGGCGTATCATAGACAGACGGCGAGTATGCTGCGGGATCAACAAAGGAAGAAGAAGAAGTATCAGCAGGAGGAGGAGGGGGCGTCTGCGGCGAAACAGGCACGACAGACTCACTTTCTGCTTGCAGACTACACGCACGGGATTGGGCCTGAACGAATTCCGGCTGGCCGCTATTCCTGTATTCGCCTGCACGAGCTGGAGGGGAGGAGCCGTCAAGCACCAGGCTATGCTTGAATGTGGCATGGGTCTTTGCGTCCTCGTTGCATGCTATGGGGTACTGTGCATCAGGGCAAGAGGAAATACTAGTCTGAGACCGTTTCTCCATGCTTGTAGAGTCACAAAAGGTGGAAGAGGTCTGGAACAACGGAGCAGAGTGTGGATGTACATTGCATTCTTCCTTTGGCTTGGGCACATACAGCTTTGCCTCATTGAAGTCATCGTTTGAACGAGACAGAGACTGGTTCTCCACGTCATAGGAAGGCTGGAGTTCATTGCTCTGGCTTCCGCCAATCTTGGGCATGCTGCTCAAAGGAGGGATGTCTTTGCTGCGAAAGTCCTTTCCAAGGTCCTTGAGACTGAATTTCGATCTTAAAGCCGCCACTTTCGACTTCTTCTTCTCAGTGGCCTCTGACTTTGAGCTGTTACTCTCAGCTGGCTGGGTCGGGTCAGTCGTGGACCTTTTCTTCGTCACGTTAGGCTTCGTCAACAGGTTGGGCTTGAGAGTCGGAGAAGGCATTTCCTCTGGAGGACGAGTATGACGCGGCTTTGGCATAGGAAGAGCCAGTTCTGCGTCGTAGTCCAGCCCTGAGAATGTACGAGTCGTGGTAGGCTTGGGAGTCGGCTCTGTATTTGTGTTAGCTGCTACACTTTTGTGTTTTCCTACTTTCTCCAACACGAGGAAGGGAAGGGAACAAAACAGCAACGAAATCAGAAGATTCTACTTACCTCTTTCTGGGTTGGATTGCTGCTGCTCACGTTCTTTGGCCTTCATTTGAGCCCACGCGTTACCCTCGAGGGGAGACATGATGAGCAACAACGAAAAGGTCAAATCGGTCGTGTCAGTGTTTTGATTATTCGGAACTTTCAAGATCTTGTGTGATTCTTTTCTTCCCGCTGAGGCAAAGAGAAAGAAGATGATATTCAGAATACTGGGATCGACGAGAGGATGTGTTGGAGCAACCCACCTTACAAAGTGTTGGTTTCACTTTTTTACCTGTGTGGTGCGGGAGAAAGGGTGAATGCTTCAGTGAAATAGTGAAAGGAAGGATGAAGAAGAAAAGAGGAAATAGTTTCTAAGAGGGTTTGTTGTTGTTGGGAGCTGTAGCAAAGTGCGCACATTATAGATTTAGCGTGACTCCAGGTCTGCAGTGAATAACACACATAAGGTCTTTTTTCCATTTTCTTTTCCTTCTGACTGCATGTACAAAGAGACACATAATTGTGACATCACGGCCTAATGGTTTCTCGAAGGTTACAGATAGGAAGACTCGAAACCTTCTTCCAATATCGGGTTGATATAGGGACATGTCAGCCTCAATCATCCGGAGATATTATGGAATCAACAACATACGAGACGAGCCACAAAGCGGGATGCAAATCCGGCTTTTCTGACCGTAGCAAAGAACTTGGTTTACCTGAGAAAAGAATGTAGAATAAATGTCTTCATTATCATCAACTATCATCAATGTCATCATTACATGCTGGCGGACGTAGAATCAAGTGCAACTTTACAAGCCATGCACAAGCTCGACGACCGCACTCGACGCAATCTGAGAGAGGAGAAAAGTAGTATAGACTATTAGGGACTCGAGTCGTCCATCCATCGATATCAAATACAGGGGAATAAAGTCGAATCAAACGAGTGGCACTGGATCAAACACTTCCTGGGGTATATACCTGCCAAAGAAAGGCGAAGAACGGGACAGCAACAACGATCATCAAGAACGCGGTCCTGAATCACATTAGTCAAGGCAAAAAATGGGAAAAAAGACTAAGACAAAGAGAAAAAACACATAAGAAAACAAAAATTATTCAAATCATCTTTCTCCAGACTTCAAATCTTCAGTCTGGCTTCAAAGCAAAACATGTATTTTTTTTACTGGTTTGTCTTTCCGCGACGACGGAAAGGAGAGAAAATGGAACCAATGAAATTGATAAAGACGGCACGCAGAAGAGTTTTCAACCAGCTGTCGTTCTTGTGATTAAGAGAAACAGCAGTGACTGACCGGTTCTGGCTTGGGGATCGAGAATTCTCGTCTCCATTAGTAGTCGCTGCCTGGTTGGCAGTGCCTTCGGTGGATGAAGATGGTTCCGGGACTGTCGCCTCATTTTCTTGGGTCGCATTCTTAGAGTTCTCAGCAGTGTTCTCCGTGGATGTAGGCAACTGCTCTGTAGATGGGAGCTCCAACTTCCTGAGAAGAGCCTCACCATCCCCAGCAAGCGCTGCGAGGGCGGGATCAGCCTCAGGCTCTGGGGTCGATGGCTCGTTTCGGGTGGTTGACGGACCCTCATTGCTATTAGGAACGGAGAGTGTGTTCGTGCCATTGTCTTCCTTTCCTGTAGTCTTCTCATGCGACGCAATGGCGGCTCCAACGGCGATGGAACCTGCTGCAAGAGCTGCAGCGCCCCCAGCAATCACTCCTGGTGAAAGGACACTTTCCTTCGCACTAGACTCTTCCTCCTGAGGTGGAGCAGCCTCTTCGGTAGTTGTTTTATCTTCCGGAGCTGGTTCCTCTTGGGAGTCAGTAGCCTCCCCTGGGGCTGGCTCACTAGCAGGTTCGACGTTTTCAGGGGTCTGTGATTTTGGTTCTTCTACAGCTGCAAGCTTTTCGGCTGGTGTTTCTTCTGTAGCAACGGGTTCAGGTACAACAGGCACTTCTTTGGAAGATTCTTGAGCCGGTTCCTCAGCAGGAATTTGCTCTACTAGAGCCTCAACAACAGGTGCTTCAGCCACGCGTCCTTCAGCTGCCGGTGGCTCCTCAGCTACTACTTCTTGAGCCACTTCCTCGTTTGCCTCGGCAGGCTCGTCGTTGTTGGGCAAGGACTCTGGTTCTGTAGCTGCAGGCTCTTCCACTTTCACGGTGGGCTTTTCCTCCACTGTCTCTTCAACAGTTTCAGTGGCAGACTCTGGAGTAGCTTCTTCTTTTACAAGCTCTTCAGCGACGGGCTCTGTAATGGGCTCTGCAACGGGCTCTTCCTTTACAGACTCCTCAGCAATAGGCTCAGTGACAGGCTCAGCAACAGGCTCAGCAACAGGCTCAGCAACAGGCTCAGCAACAGGCTCAGCAACAGGCTCAGCAACAGGCTCAGCAACAGGCTCAGCAACAGGCTCAGCAACAGGCTCAGCAACAGGCT